>JAMKCH010063917.1:0-50362 GCA_023653785.1 Ophioderma brevispina
TCCTACCCCCCTGAACCACAGAGCCCTAACTGTTTTTATTACGCCATTGTACCCTTTTGTAGTGAAACTTGGTCAATCAATGCAACGTCAACATCGTCGTGGTGCTTGGGCAAGTCAAGTTCATTGATTCCTTATGTGTTGGGAAGGTAATTGAAAGTCATTCTAAGGCAGTGTGTGTGGTATTGAGTTGAATGCCAAGAGTTGACTTTATACTGCATGCGTTCCATACACCTGATACATTTAACAGTGCTATTTAATTCACAGTATAATTTTTCATTCACTTGTTTTATCAACACAAATTCTGATTTGATTACAAAATGATTTGAATTTCTTTGACAATATCTCCAAGATGGTTAAAATGATTTTGGTCGATTGTTGATGACTTTAGTTATACTGTAGTGTGATATTTTTGTATGCGTGTCAATTCCATTAAAAGTGTTTGACACTGAAAGGTTGTATGTTTATCCAGGAAAATCAATACGACTTTTTATGTGGTGTGGATTGATGGAGGCCAATGTTTTTGCATGGCCTCACCTGAATATCATAAGACTTTGATGTGAACCGGCAACCTATAATTGTTGCATGGCATGTATGCGTATAAATAAGAGAGCGTGACCTATTGATAGCCGCAACTTAAAGGTGCAACAAGAGATTTCACATAACCGGTGTCCCTTCAAAATTTGAAAATTCTGATTTTTGCACTGGTGTAAAGCTTTCTATCAAAAATATCCCCATCTGAAATGACTAAGCTGAGAATATTTCTTTGGTACCAAAATTGTTAAATTTCTAATTTCCTATAGGAGCAAATAAGAAATTCAGCCTGTTTTATATTGAAATATAAGTATATAAAGATCACCTTTTGTTTTCACTTTTAAGACATTTCTGTACTCAAATACAATCAAAGAAATCTTTTGAGTGTCTAATCTACATGAAATCTATACATATGACACCTCAAAATCTCTGGTTGCACCTTTAAATCGAAAGTGGTGTCGGTTAGATGGAATTATACGGATATACTGACAAAAGCACCAAAATATGTCATACAGGCAAAGACGTAATTATTAAGTTCACTTTTCTAACATATTCTTTCTTGCATGTTCTTCACAAAGTCAGGACAACCATGGTGATCATCAAACATTACATTATTTTACTGATTTAACTAAAAAGGAAACCATGAAAATTTAGTTTAAATTATGAAGCTTTTATCTGCAGTAACAGAACAGTATCTACTCTACTCTACTTTTAAATTTCGGTACCTACACTTATCATACCATCATGTAGATCCCTCGATTTTCATTGGATAATCGCCTCAATTTACTGACTAGATATATCCCGTATCATCCCATCGGAGCGAGTCTCAACGTCCGTATCATGTCTGTTAGGAACTGCGCATGCGTGACCATGCATCACGACAACAAAAATCCGTTCATTTTTGATGTAAATCACTGCTCTAATTTGGCGATTTTTAGCATTTTTGAACCGAGTTGGAACAAGATTTCAGCATAATCGCTCTCACATACACTAAAAGATTTTAAAATAGATCAATAATTTTGTTTGTGAATCAGAAAAAGATGATTTTTAGGGCAGTTTATTTTCAAAGATTCTTGTCGCTGAAAATTCGTCACCCTTGCACTCATTTAAAACAATAGGCCAACAGTTAATTTACGGTAAGTATTGTTTGTTTTGTGAATCACCCTTAGAAATTTCTTAGGCCCTATGTTTGTGCTTATTTTGTTCTGCTTGGGTATGATAAAATCGTTATTAGGGGAGTTTTGGGGTGATACGGATTATATCTAGTCGAGGAGTCTGTATCGGGCGAGGGCGCAGCCCTAGCCCAGATACAGAATCCCCTCCAAAAGAACCATTCATTTGACAATATGCATGAAGTGACACAAATTAAAAATCCGACAATAAGTTCACTAACTTATATAAAAACACATTGTGCAGGAGGCAGGACCAGGGGATGTTTTGAATCAATCCCAGAATGCATAGCAATATACTGTACTGTACTAACACATGTCAGTACTTAGGGATAAGAAGTGGTTAAGAAATTTAAGAACCTCAAAAATTTCATGACCATGCAAAAAAAAAAATCCCTAAGTACTACCACCTTGTGGGCTAAAAGTCAAGGGTTAGAGAAAGCTCCTTGGATTGTCCAAAAAATATGGGTATTTAGGGCTAAAGGCGTACGGGCGTACTGCACTCACTAGGGATGGGCAAGATCATAAATATGATCGATTTTCATGAAAACAGCGCATTTCCAGATAATCTGTGTCTTTAGTTAATAGAACTTTAAAACAATGCCCTTATTGGAACAAAACAGTAATATTTTGATGCGAGCCATTGGGCATATATAGTTTCCCATGCTTTCTATTTTCTTTTCTATGAGATATTTGCCTTCAAACATCTAAAAATAGGAGAAAATTTATGTCCGAAACACAACATCAAAATTATAAAAAAAACACTTAGCAGCTTGAATGCTTCTGAATATCAGTGTTGCTTGTTGCCAAACATGTGTAGAAATTATGTAATGATGTTTTTTCCTTGTATTCCTTATTTATTTTTATAATTTTGCAATACAAACATAATATCCGTGAAAACCTTGTCTATTACGTTATCCTTCACAAAGCAGTTGCTAAGTTTGGTAAAACTTCTACTGAGATATAGATTGTGCATCTTATTTCAAGGTAAACATAATGCGGTAGTTGTAAATAGTGTTTTCTTAAGCTCACAATGACTATTAAAAAGTCTAAGAAATTAGTAAAAGGTATCTTAATATTTTTTGTATTATGAGGTCTAATTTTCAGGCAGAATTCAATACTCAAGGATAACGTAATAAACTAAACAAATCGGAGCATATTTCTTGAGTTCAATTAGCTACTCAAACTTTAACTTGTACAAATAAAAATTGTTCCCAACAACTTCTCTCATAAAGTCATCAGTTGGCATATTTTGTTGCTTAAAATGTTGATAA
Organism: Ophioderma brevispina; assembly: GCA_023653785.1. Lineage (NCBI taxonomy): Eukaryota > Metazoa > Echinodermata > Ophiuroidea > Amphilepidida > Ophiodermatidae > Ophioderma > Ophioderma brevispina. The sequence goes on from JAMKCH010063917.1 coordinate 2,975, forward strand.
CGTAATAAACCCTATTCTTTTGCTGTACAAAATGTTTGTATGCATACTGTGCCGAAACTTAAAGAAGTGATGTTGGCAATATTATTTTCCCGCAATAGACCTAAGTGAATACTTAAATGTTTTAAAACCATAAAACATAACTTTTGAGACAATTTTTTGCACTATTTTCATGATAATCGACCATATACGATAATTGGGGTGGTTCGGGCGGAGCCCGGGACAATACCAAAATGTAATAAGTGGGAAAGTATAAAGATCTAGGCAAAACCTAGGGAATGTAACAAGTGGATAAGTATAAAGACTGCAGGGAATTTGCACAAATCTCCACTAGAGACATGCTTTTCACCAATTGTGTCCGTGTACAGAAATGTGATTAGTGATGTCTTATTTGTAGAACATGTCAACATGTTTTCCTATTGTTGAATCTTGTTCCCATGTGATATACTCACAAAGGGAACTCCTGAGCCTCTGTTACCGTGCTCTGCATTCTCAATTTGTGTATCCTTGCAAACATCAAATACGACACCTACTCTTTTGCGGCTACCTGCTATATAGTAAATACTGATTTGAAGATATTTCCTGATGCCTCCCCAAATGTCCTATGCTCTCTTCTGGATTTATGCAAATTAGTTTTAATTAAAAATGTATGGTTTTGTGTTTTGGCGGTTGTCCATTATCAAACACCTCGTGTTAGCCTTTTTTAACTGTAAAATTCCTTTTAAAGACAGGATAAGGCCGAAACTAGTTATGGATCAATTTCAATGACGGCTATTTTATTTATGCTTTGGAATGTCTATCATGCAAAATTATTTATAGATTATGTTCTGAACAAGTTAATAGCACCGTCGCTTTGTGACTCCTGATGGTACAGCACATGATTTTACGTATTGTGAAGTGTTAGACAGTATGAGGTGTACTGGTTAAGGCCCGTTTATTCTCCATATTCGACGTTGGATATTCGACGTGCAATACTTTGTGTGACGTCAAAGGTATTCGACATCAAATGACGAGTTGAAATACGTTAAATTACGCGACTTAACACCAACAAACTATTTATTCCTTATATGTTGACTTGGTAGCTAGGACACTCCCTCTCTTGGGGAACTCTTAGATTCTTTACATCGACCCTAAATATATAGGATTATTTTACAAATGCAGTAAACAGGCCTAAGGATCAAACAGGCCTAAGAATCATTTTCGGATTGTGAAAGGTTGTCTGAGAGGGTACGAATCTTCTATGTTTTTCTAAGAGTAAGTGAAATTAAGACATACAGGAAATAAAGTTAAGTGGGTCTTCAAGGTCTGAATAATGCTCATTGCAGTACGAATTAGGTTTTGAGGATAACGATAACCTGTGGGATACACCGAAAAGCCCTTTCTTCAAGTTGAGGTAAACACGCACCTCTTATCGTCGCAAGACGGAAAGGAAATGAGAATAGATTTCTCACAAAAGATAAAGACTACCTCGGTAAAAAAAGCCGGAAAAATGTAACACCGAAACAAAGTTAGTCTTTGAAAAACCCAGAATGAAGGTTGATAACCTTTTTACATTGCTGAACTTTACAAGGTTCCGTGCATTAGAACGAAGCCAATGGGCTAAATGGCCTCCGGTATGGTTAAGAAAAACACAAACGTGGCCCGGGTCGATGCCATAAAAAGACAAACTAGGTTTTGCAAATTGGGGATACAGTGACGACGAAAGAGAGGGAAAGAGAGGAGCGAGAGGTCTTTTAAAGCTGTGTGACTGTCCATTTAAGGTAAAATACACTTACATTTTAGTAAAACGTTGTCTATTTCTTTAGATTTCAGTCATTGAAATGCAAAGAAAATAGTTATACCAAAAGTCAATGTATGATAATTACGACAGTTATATTTCCACTTAGTTTGATGAAGGTTGAACCAGGAATCGCTAGTCTGGAAGCCCTTTACACTATACCGCTAAACCAAAGTTGTTTACAAGTAACTTTCACTCAATTATTCTATGCTTACCTTCGATAATAATTCGCTTTCTGAAACTCATAACATATCTAAAATATTAAATTAAGTTAAATCTTCCCAAAGTATACGAAACCAAAACCTTCCCTCGCAAAGATTACGCTAGATTCGGCTATATATTGCAAATTTATAGTCCATCTAGGCGGATCACTCAGAAATTAGTTAAAAGTGCAAAGAGAGATTTGAGGCACGCAAGTATTGTGTCATAATAGTAATATGTTTGATAGTTCATCAAAAATATAAGTAAATGCTGTTAGGGTTGACTTCAAAACTCTACCACGAGTACCACCGTATGACTGGCAGTTCCGCCCGGTTCTGTGCGGTTGAAGTATGTCTCTTTTGTTCTAAACAATGGCAAGCGGGCCGACCGCACTGAGTTTTGAATTCGTCCCTTACCAACTGTTTCTCCAAAAAAATAACCTGTGTATATAGGTAAACTGTATACTAGAGTGTGGGCCTGACGTTTTGATGAAGAGGATCTTCATCAAAGGCAAACTTACAAAACAACAGATAGGACAAAGCATATGTACTGCAGACATAGAAAAAAGACAGGAATTAACAAAGGGGAAATAGGGAAGGGATGGGAGATGGGCAAAGGAACTGGGAGAGAAAGCTGAAAATAGAAACAATAATAGAAGTTGATGATCAAAGATGTGTGACGATGACCAAGAAATCAGTGGGGCATGGAGTAGTGGAGGACGGGTGAGTGATGGCGAAGGGACTTGAAAAGCCTTCTGAAAAAAGAACAATGCAAGTTAATGAGTAAGGGGATGTGTGGAAAGGACCAGGAAATCAGCAGGGTATGGACTGGGACAATGGGATAATGGACAATGGGATAATGAGTAGCTAAGGAGGGAAGTCGTGATAATCAAGGGATGGGGTTAAATAAGACCGGTGAAATTTACATAAAACAGAAACCTAAAATAAAAAATGGGGGTTAAATTAAAAAATGAAATATATAAGAAAGCACAGTAGTGGGAACTGTAGTGCACAGACCTCATGTGAGTGTGCAAATCTGGATAAAACTGTGAATTTTGGTACACAAGTACTTTATGCATTGATAATCAAAAAATTGATGGAAAGCCTTGCCACAGCCCCTTTCATGGCCCCCAGCTTGAGTTCAAGGTTAGACAGGGGTAAGAAATTAAAATATTCCGATTGTGTTGATGGTGAAAAAGTCCATTTTGGTTTGTACAGGGGTCAAAATTAAAAGTTACTCCAATTTTTGTAAAATGTGGTTCAAGTTGTTGGTCCAGCTCATAGAATGAAATATAGGAATAGTTTCGACTATCTTAAGTGTTTAGTTATTAACCAAAATGGCGAATAAAGTCCACAGCTATTGGGTTCTATTGACCTGTGACCTATTTTGTTGGATAACGTGAAAACTAAGCATAACAGATAACAAGCATAACAGAACTATTCCTTATTTCATTCCTTTAAGCTAGGGAAACAATTTGTACCACATTACCTGAATCAAAGCAAACTTTTACCTTATGACCCATGTACACACCAAAATTGACTTTTTCACTATTTTTACAGTTTTACTATAAGCCATAGATAGTGCAAACTATACCTTTTTGGATTCCTTGTAACCAGACAAACATCATGGTGTACTTTTCAACACAATCGGAACATTTTAAAATTTTGACCCCTGTGTAACCTTGAACTTCAAGCTGGGGTCCATTAAGGGGGTTGGCAAGTGCTTCCACCAATTTTATGGATTATCAATGGCTAAAGTACTTGTGTGCAAAAAATCACAATTTTATCCGGAAGCGCACACTCTTTCACTACAGTCCCCTGCTACAGCAGTATGGTGAATCATTCTCATTCTCGCATCATTCCCACAGGTCTACAGGTCAGATGCACACATGGTCTCGGCACCCTCCCTCCTATTCTGATGAAGAAGTGGAACAGAGAACAGATAAGCTTTAATTTGCCATTTTTTCATTCCAGGCCGATATGTAGAGAAGAAAAAATATGCTTCATAAAAATGAGAAAAATACGACCGTTTATATGATGCCTCAATCCAAAATCTAAATTCTGATATAAGGTGATGTGGTGGAACGACCTGTCAATATAGTCGCCCACCTCGAAATAAATTATCGACTTAGAGACACTGGCACATTTGAAAAATAGTGAGCCCTCAAGATTTGTCAAAAAATTGATATTTTTGCATGGTTGTAAGGCTTTTATATACAAAAGCCCTCACCCGAAATGATTAAGACCAAATCCAGCTTCCTTGATGGGTAAACCCAACGATTTTATAATTAACCGTCGCCGGCCGACGTTAAATTCAGCAGACGACGAAAATGGCGTTTAACACAAGAACACGCACGCCGTATGCATGTTTCCCACGCTATGCACACTGTTTGATCGGTCAATAACCTTTGTCAGTTTGTGGTTTTAATATCAGTGAGTACGAGTCAAACATCATTATTCAGGTAATTGTACACATTTGTTGATTAAAGTTGTGGAAAACTTAAAGGTGGTTGTTTCCGATTTATGTGTATTGTGTTCTCTACTTGAAATGAGAGCCTGGCACTTGCACATACACCCCATCAAGTACCGTGGGAAACAAACTTGCGGTTTTCATGGTAGACGCAATAATGCATGTTGCAAAGCCCTATTCAATACTGTGCTAATATTGAACGGTTAACCACTAAAACGGCGGTTTTTTATATCTTGGGAATGGAATGGATTTGAGGGCTCAAATTTCAGGACGACAATGAGAAAAATACGGCCTTTCATCTGCTATCAAAATCAATACTACTTCCGGGTAAATCAGGGGGTACCAAAGACGATCGGAACACGCACCTTTAAAAGTTGGCCTACAAATGACCTAGATGTCTTTATCCTCATATCAATGTCCCTATCTGTTTTGGGGTATGTTATTTTTATGTGTAAAATATATCTCTGTTCTTCCATAGACTATCATTTGAGAGCAAATTGAAGAAATTTCATATTTTGTGAAAATGTGCCAGTGCCGCTTTAAAAAAAGTGTTATTTCCTTATGAAATATCACTGGAGACTAAAAAATATCGCAGGAGACAAAATATAGTAAATTGCATATCAATTATTCACTTTAACAATGTACCGCTGATTAATTCGCTCGATATTTTGAAAGCGTGACCACCCTACTAAATTTAGAATATTACCCATAATAGAATATTCTTTTCAATTAGCAGAACTGTATCAATGTTATGTATCAATACATATATACTTAAAATTTTTTTTTGGTTTTACCATATTTGTAAGCAATTTCATATATGATTAGTATATTAGCAAAATTTATACTGGGGAAAGGGGACGGACCTGTGTACACATCTCTCTTTCCAAGCGATTGGGCCAGACTCCATCATAATGTTGCTGTAGGGGGATCGCCACACCCCCTCTACTGCGAGTCTGTTACCTTCCCTACATTGAATAATGCCCCATTTATACACATGGGTAGATAGGAGTTATTGAGGTAAAGCGCCTTACTCAATGGCCTTAGCGGGGCTCGAACCCCAACCTTTGGCGTGCGGGTCTGGCATTTTATCCAATGGACTACATGTACCCTTAAAAAAAAAAAAAAAAAAAAACCTGGATGTCTTTATCCTCATATCAATGTCCCTATCTGTTTTGGGGTATGTTATTTTTATGTGTAAAATATATCTCTGTTCTTCCATAGACTATCATTTGAGAGCAAATTGAAGAAATTTCATATTTTGTGAAAATGTGCCAGTGCCGCTTTAAAAAAAGTGTTATTTCCTTATGAAATATCACCGGAGACTAAAAAATATCGCAGGAGACAAAATATAGTAAATTGCATATCAATTATTCACTTTAACAATGCACCGCTGATTAATTCGCTCGATATTTTGAAAGCGTGACCACCCTACTAAATTTAGAATATTACCCATAATAGAATATTCTTTTCAATTAGCAGAACTGTATCAATGTTATGTATCAATACATATATACTTAAAATTTGTTTTGGTTTTACCATATTTGTAAGCAATTTCATATATGATTAGTATATTAGCAAAATTTCTACTGGGTAAAGGGGACGGACCTGTGTACACATCTCTCTTTCCAAGCGATTGGGCCAGACTCCACCATAATGGTGCTGTAGGGGGATCGCCCACCCCCCTCTACTGCGAGTCTGTTACCTTCCCAACATTGATATGCCCCCTTTTCACATGGGGTATAAAGATGTATTATTGAGTTAAAGCGCCTTACTCAATGGCCCCCCCTTAGCGGGGCTCGAACTCACCACCTTTGGCGTGCGGGTCTGGCATTTTATCCAAAAATGGACTACATGTAACACTTAATTTTGTAAAACCTAATGGATAAGCAATAGCATGGATGGACATGATTAAGGTAAATTAATGAAGCGAGAGATAAAACTTTGCTCTATGGAAAAAAACATTTTTTTTTTCAGAAGGGAACACAAATTAACAAGGCCTCGTTTCCACAATAATGGCAAAAGCAAAGTGGTCGCTTTCAGCATATAAAGGGTTAATCATTTATTTATTATTTATTATTTTTGAAGAACATTAATTTGAGACAAGAATTTATTGCTGCCATTTCCCCACACTTCATCACAATAATCAAAGTGAGGAATAATTAAAGATTTATACAACATGACATGTGTTTTTGCAGGCAATACATCCTTACCTTCTTGGCAAACCAATACGCTTGTTGACTTTATAGACCACTTTGTAAATATTTACACTCTAAGTAAAAGATCGGTCGAGTCAAATTCCAAGGTATTTAAAATGGTCAATTTGTTCTACTGACTCGCGTTCAATTTGAATGTTGAGCTTATCTTGAGTACGACAATTTTTTTGTTGAGTTCCAAAAAGCATGGATTTGTTTTTTTTTTACATTGAGAGTGAGATAATTGATTTGGAGCCACCTAACAGCATAAGAGAATTTTGTATTCAAGCTTCTGTTAATTGTATCAACTATCCTACCCCTGACAAAAATAGCAGTGTCATCTGCATTAAAACTCCGCGGTCAATACTATTTGGGATAGAGGGCAAGTCATTGATATAAATTGTAAAAAGGACTAAAAAATGAATTTATATTTTATTTATTTATTAATTTATTATTTAATTACATAAATATATATAAATAAACAGAAAAAAATATTCATAATTACTGGTTTTATTTCTTTTTCTTACTGACTCTCCCGTCGGTGGACAAGCGAGGTTCTAGGGACCCTAATTAATTATCTAATTAACCGGCCGATTGATTTGAATATAATTTTCATGAAAAGATTCACAGATACAAAGAATATGAATGGGAAAAATATATCGTCAGTGGTAAAACTGGCAAAATTTAATTTTCAGGTCCCTAGGAACCCCCCTGCACTTAACCCCCTAATTTTTTAGTTGTTGTAATTATTGTCCGGTCTAACGGACAGAAAATAACATGTCTTGATATAAGTCGAAAGTAAATACGCCTTTAATGATATCATTGGTTGGTAAAATGCCTTTAATACAAACGTATAATGCCAGAATCCCAGAGGGCGCTCCGGAAGAGACGTTCAATGTCTCATAAGAATTGATGGCTTTGAATGGCTAGTTGAACGATCGTTGGCTTACATAGTTCTGAACAAATCTTTAAAACTCTGGCCATGTTTACGACATTTTGACGGGAAATGTATATGTTCACATTTTGAAGACCAAAAGAAGATTGTAATAACAAATGTAACAGAGTGTAGGCGAGTTCGCAAAAAAGAAAGCCGCCTATATATTAGTGCTGCAGCACCAACCAGTTAAGAAGAGGGATACCGGGGCCGGAATAATAACATTTGTCATCATAGCTAAAATTGATCGTAGGGATGTGGACTTCATGAAAACAGGTGATGACAAAATTAAAAGTGGTGGCAATTTGGATACGACGCCATTCAAGTGGAAGCCATCTTAACGGCAAAAACACCTAAGAAAACAGTTTGGTCTTAAAAAATGTTTTTTCTTGGTAAAGGAGTTCAGTAAAACCATTCCCAAAACTACCAAATATTGCATGTGCCAAGATGGCTGACATCGTATTGACACCAACCTGACATCTTTTATAATATAGCCTAGGAAGATGATTAATTAAAGATTTTCAGGGTCAAGGAGTTCAATAAAACCATTTTCAAAACTGTCAGATGAATATATAACATTAATGGAAGTTTCTATACGCCACTATTTTATAAGATGGTCGACATATAAAAGGCAAAATCCTTTATATCTCATACTATACAGCACCTAGGATGACGGTTTTGGTGACAAAATGTACGTTTTTTAGGTCAAGGATTTCAACAGCAATATTCTCAAAACTGTCAGGCGAGTCGTGAGTCATTTTATTCATGGATCACCTATGCGACACCCAAAATGTGACACCTTGACCACTCTATATGTATTCATCCCAAACATATATCTGAAATTGCATGGGATTTTTTATGTTTATGCCTGTACTACTTTAATATAAACTATTATTTGTTTCTTTCAGATATGTCAAGAGTAAAATGGCCGCAAATTTCACACACTTAAATGACCATGGTCACGTGTACACCTGTTATTATTCAATATTTTGAGGTTTCGTTCATAGGGACCCTAAAGCGCGGCTAGGAAGTTCCTAGGAGGCGTTACTGAGGATTTTGAGTTGGTATTAATTATCAAGCATCTGGGTAAATATATTTTATCACTTTGCCACATTCAGCCTGACATTGCAGTAACTCTAACACTCTTGCGTACTTGTATTAAAAATATTGGTCTATCTTGGGAAAACAGTGACATATGGAAATAAACATCACTTTTGTATTCATCTTACAGTTTTGAAAATAGTTTTATCGAACTCCTTGACCCAGGAAACACTTATTTTGACACCAAAATCATCTTCATAGGTTAAAAAATAATATACTGTTTTCTTAGATGAGATGTCGGCCACCTTGAAAACTAGTCTGTATATAAATTGTCATGACTCGGACCATTCTGGCCATTGTATATTGAACCTCTTCACCCAGACAACATACAGTTTGACACTAATTCGCTAAATTCATTTTGGAAAAATGTTGGTTTATGCGAATTGCCATCACTTTTAATTTTGTCATCACGTATTTTCGTGAACTACACTACCCAATCATCGATTTTAGCTATGATTGCAAATGTTCTTATTCCGGCCCTGGTTGGTAGAAATCTAAGGCCCCTTTTCACCTCATGCTACAGCACTATGAGGATCATTTCTTTGGTACAAAATTATGACATTTTTAATTCTTAATTGGAGCAAATATATAACCCAGGTTATGTTTTTATCACGTTTTTTAGTTTTTGTTTTTAAGACACTTCTACTATAGTCAAAGGTAAGAAATCTATCGTGTGTCTAATCTATATGAAATACCTACGCAATATATGGGTATCTATCATGTCTTGAAATCTCTCGTACCTTTGTCAGAACATTTCTTCGGTTTACTAATTATTATTGAGAAAGTTAATAAGCACTCTGAGTTCCGGCTGTATTAATCGCTATATATATGTGTCATTATTAAAAGAAGCCAAGAAAAAACAAGAGAAAAATGAAGAAAGCGAACAAAAAAGAGATGTATAACAAGAATGCCTAATTAGATAGATCTCTGCAGCCTGGTGAATTATCTGCGCAGAGATTATACACACAGTATTCTTCTCTTATCTATTTGCATTTTCGTTTATTTTCTCTTCTATGCGTTCACTAAAATTCCATGAATATGTACTCTCGATCATTTTGTAAGAATTAGAAAACTTGAATAAATGAATAAGCCAGATTATGTCATACAAAGGTGAATTGAATGAAATCTTTCGGCGCCAATCTTATTTAAACTTCCAAATGTAAATTAAAAGTAAGTAAATGGAAAGTGCGATATAACTAGCGTGACAATTTCTTGCGGGAGGTGTTTAGGTGGAGAATTGGTGATTGTTTTCAATGCAACATCCCACAATGTGTGATCCATTTTTATTCAATCAGTCCTTTTGTTCACCAGAAAGTGATATAAATGAACCCATAACCTTTTACTCCGAATCTCTAAATACTTAGCAATCACTTTAAAGGTAAAGTGACTTCCTGAAGTAAATCGGAGTAATTGATATCGGCATCAACTTGGAAACACTCGCGATACGGAATAATAGGTAGATCACAATTTATTTGTGGAATTTAATTGATATTTTAGAGTATTGTGCTTTATTTTTGCATATTGTCTCTTTTTTAACAGTATAATTGGAAAAAGAATTAAACCAGGAATGCTGTTACTGATGACATGTCAAACAGAACGGAGAAAATCTCTTGTGATGTAAGACGCAACAAACAGATTTAAATTCTGTCTCATAATGCGCAGATCTAAGAGATACTAATTTTCGAAAGATACATTTCTCATTTGACTGTTTTTAAATTTTGCAAATTCTGCAAAACCTAAACATATTGACGGATGCATCTTAAGACAGATTTAACATTATGTGATTTTTGATTTCCGTATATGATAACATAATAAACTTATGAAATGTTATGGACTGAACACAAAAGAAAGCTTATAATTTTTCACCAGGTCATATCTTAAAATCCTGCCCATTAAAACGAACCAAAATTGCACACAGGATTACTTCACTTTCAGCAATGTAGCAATGTAGAGTGGAACAATCTCCCCAAGATATCAGAAATCTGGTAAACAGCATGCGTAGCAGATGCACTGAATACTTCCAAGCACATGATGGACACACACACTATTAATGGTAAGTGACATCACCATCATTTCATTATGCTTTGGAACTCTTACCTTGCTGAAATTTCCAGGCCCATGACATCTGATACAGCAAGTGGTTCCATGTCAGTGCATTTCACTGTTGTGTCAGTTTTTCATCTGCTTGGTCAATGACATGTTTTAGAGTAGAGTATTGAAGTAATCCTGTGTGCAATTTTGGTTCATTTTGATGGGCAGGATTTTAAGATATGACCTGGTGAAAAAAGTATGTTTCTTTTTGTGTTCAGTTTATAACAGTGCGCCTCTTTCGAGCATCATTCACTTTTTACTGGTTTGTTGAAACTGCTGGATTACAACCTGTTCCGCTTTTGTTTATTTAAAAGATACATTCCCCAATTATAAAGTAACAGAAAGTTAGAAAAATAAAAGGCAAGATACGAGAGCCACTACAATAAACACGACTTCCACTGATAGATAATAGCGATTTTTTTATATAAAGATATTTTATTAGTATTTTCTGTCAATAAACATCAACCCATTAAATGAATGTACATGTTAGTATGATAATTTGAATCATATTCATAATAATAACAATGGTGATAACATGTTAGCATAGATTATAGGATTTGACAACATCCATCATAAACACCATAAAATAGTCGCGGTCCGGGAAAAACATTAATTCCCGCCGCCTATGTGAACATTTATATGGGTATTGCCAAAGTTCCACATTGTAAGAAATACATAAGCACTTAAAATGTTAAAATTACAAAACAATCAGTGCTTCTTGTACTAGATTGTATCATACACGATATTATTGTATGTGGATCAAAGAATTACAAATATATGTTCTTTGAACTCTAAAAACGTCATGAATATGTATTTTTAAAAAATAAGAAAAACGATATTTTTAATACCTTTAACCCTTAAATAAACTGTCTCATCTTTTGTGACTTGAAATGTTATCTTTGGTTCATTTCTTCCAACTATGGCATCTTTCTTGAGAGAAAGATATGGATTGTAAAGAAAACCTTGGGCTAGATTTCCTCACGCAAAGATAAAAAGTCCATTCCCTCCCTTGGTGCCAATGAGTCCTCAGTGTACCTTTCTTATTATTTTATTTGCAAGCGTATACCGATGACAAGCAACAAACAAATATCAAGATTTTAAGACAATATTAAGAGGAGGAGACGACCCACGATATACATCTGTGCGTGAAAAAATTGTGGTGAATAACCTCTGAAAAGTGTACTATACCCAAACCAGCCACCGTTGTATTGTTTTTTTTTTTCGGACCGATGCTCTTCATAATATAAAGGTATTGATACCGTATATCATTACCAAACCTATGGCACTAATGTTCTTAAAGGTGCAACGAGAGATTTCAAAGAACATGTGTTCCTTAAAAAATTTGAAAATTCTGATTTTTGCACTGGTGTAAAGCTTTCTATCAAAAATATCCCCGTCTGGAAGGATTAAGCCGAAAACTGTTTGGTACAGAAATTGTAAAATTTCTAATTTCCTAGGAGCAAATACGAAATTCAGCCTATGTTTTCTATTGATATATAAGCATATACAAATCACCTTTTGTTTACATTTTAAGTTAATTCTGTAGCGAAATAAAACGTACGGAATCTATTGAGTGTTTAATTTATATGAAATCACTACATATCACAGAAAATATGGATGACTTGAAATCTCTCTTTGCACATTTAAGCCGTCTTCTTAATCAAGAATTTGGAGTTTCATGAGTACAATCATGTAGATATTATAACGATTTCAATTGATAAACGAACACTGTAGGCAATGCCCTTTTGTCCAATAAGAATTGCCCTCAATATAGAACCCGAGAAGGATTACAAATTTGTTATAAAAGAAATTGTACACCATCATACTCATTTAAAGAGAAACAAAGTAAAGCTTAGGTAATAAATACCTTAATTTGCAACCAAATATTCACTTATTAAAGAGAGCCGCTTCAAGATATCCCTAATAGGTTCATTTTTCTCTTGAAATTTACTCAAAATGAATAACAACATGCTAGCGCACTCTTGATTATTAATAGATCCTTTTCAAATGCGAATGATGCATGTTTTAATAAAATTTGTGTATATAACACTGTTCCAAAGTTCTGTAAAGTCTAGCATTAAATATGATAATTTTTAATCCCCTGTCTTGAAAAGCAGAAGGGGATTATGCGAGGACGTGAATGTGTGCATGTGTGTTCCAGTTTGGTTAGGTTTTCATATTTCAGGTCTTCTTCGAAAAGATCGATTTAAACCCGAGTTGGGGTTTAGGTGCAGTAGAGGTTCCTTCATATGTGGATGATGTCAAAGGTTATAGACCAAGGTCAAAGGTAATCTGAGGTCATGTTCCCGACTGCATCTTGCCAGGGGAGGACGCAACTTTATTGCAGTATTTTTAACTTGTAATCCTATGTACTTGTAAGGTGTTTACTATTGCCTAGTTCTTGTGTTGTGATAAACGTAAGTGTATTAGTTGTACTTGTTTCAGTGCAAATGAGGCTATAGTACGTTTGTGCCTTTGTCTTAAATTTATTATTATTTTTAATAGTAGGTTATTATTACTTTACCTTGAATCGGTTTCACATATGATACTTTTGAAAGCTTTCAAATGATCATTGCTTTTTTACTTCTGGTGATTTAATGTTTTAGATTATCTAATTCTCAGTCACCGTATCCTGTGCAAAGTACGTGAATAGCATCGCATCAGTCACGTAAATTAGGTTGTGTAAAAAAGATGGGGTTGTTAAACATATGAACATTACCAACTCGTTGTGTAAGAAACAAAATAAACACGTGTGTAATTTTTTACAACAATTTCGTAAGAGATGCCAATTTCCGATTTAAGCGGACATCCTCATTCCCTATTTTTTTACATTTTCTGGGATTAAAATCGTTTTTCTGGATTTTTCAGGATTTTTACTTTTTCCGATTTTATTGTTGATGTAGATTGCGATTTTTAACGGAATTCTTTTATCATATCTGATATCTCGGACTCTGATGCACTCAAAGTACATCGGAACAGCGGTATATTAATAGGTTTGCGTACATCGGATTTGTATAAGAGACTAGCATAAATGCAAAGCATGTCACCCTGGCATGTCAAGCTGCTCTATCGAAAAAACCCGACGAAGCGACAAAATGAACATGCAAATGAATAACATTTACAAGCTGGAAACAATGAAAAGACATCGAGAAGTAAAGGACACGTTTCAATAGCGTTTACTCAAGAGAAAGACGATAACTTTGCAGAACCAACTTTACATGGAAGCAAACTTTCTGGGGTAGGTTGAAAACAGTGTTAAGTGACGGCAAGCATGCAAGTCTTCAAAAATGCAAATAAATAAATTTTGCTGCAATTTTGAAGGCTGATTGCATGGTTGCAAACTGCGTATAGCTATCACTTGGCCAAGGCAATGAACTGCAAAGGAAAAACCCCAAAGCGTGTTTGATAGCAATAATCATTATGTCTACTTTGGCTTTTAATACCTGAAGTTGAATTGATCAAACAAGCATGATAGTAGTGAGATGATTTGGGCCCAGAACTAAGGCTTTGCCCCATTCTTTCACTTTACAGTTAATTTTAATCTTTTGGATGATATTTACTCTCAGAAATGGTTCTTTCCTGTAGCTCTAAATGTGCAGAAAACCTCTTCGGCTTCCAGGGCTTCGCCCCTCGCCCCCACCGGGCGTTGCCTGGGGACCACCCAGGGGCCTTAAGCGGGGCCTCTGGACCCCCGGCCGTTACGGGCGATACTCCGGTCACATTGCTCCCTCCGTTCGCATTTCAGCTTTTTTTTTTTCCATCTCCCATTGGCATTTGGTACTGTACACAAAATTTTCACAATTTGATGTTTTCTCACAACTAGATGGTAGTTCATATATATGTTAACAGACCAATATTTTACACAACATTTTAAGCAACCCATTTAACTGTGTAACAAATGCAAATGATTGTAAAATGCTTGAGTGTTGTAGAGGTTTTCATATTATTTAGATTTCAGTAAATGATTACTGTATAAAATAAAGATGGAGTAAGTGTCATGAATCAAGACCTGGTTCAATTGTAACTCAGCGTTATCGTTAGTATTTTGACACGCCATACCTCTGCTGCGCGTTTTCTCTTCTAGTAATTATTTCCTTTGAGGTAAATAAGGTTTCTTGTTTCGATAATACAATCAAACACACGTTGTTGTTGAAATTGTGGAATTGGTTCCAATCGAAGGACATTTATCTTACTAAATTGAGCTGAACCGGACTGTTTCAGACAGTTTTAAGCCGTATGCAAGGCAAACAGATCATTGATGGATATCTTTCTGGCGCATTTGCGTTGTGTTTTCAGTTGTTTAGGATTACAAGCGCAAAAGATGATTAGTGTCATGGTTATAAGAGGCTGTCGAAGCTTCCATTCCCCTCGTGACATAATACTTCAAGTGTGTGAAACACTATATGGAGGATTGAATAGATTCCGATGTCAAAGGCAATACACCCAATGTGATTGACGAATCCGAACTTGAGGACAAACCGCAAAGAAGGCAAAGAGGAGAGAGAGTATTTAAACAGACCCCAGGCATTACTAGTCTAGGAGATCACATGGTTCCATGCACCCCTTAAAACTCAAATGATTTTAGAATCTCTACGACATCTACTTAAAGAACGTTCATGTTAGAATTTTTTTTTTTTGGGGGGGGGGCATGGGAACCCAATAATCTGCAAGGACGATAATGAACAACGTTGCATTAAAATGAAATGTTAAGCATAACAATAAAAATAACGTGTCTAAAAGCAAAGCTTGTGGCTAGAAATTCAATCAGGATTTTGTTTTATTTGCCCGGCATTACTTCAGTAAAAATAAGACCAAAACAGAGAGGCAAAAAAACCTACTTTGTCACAGTTTGGTGGGAACATAAAAATATATTATTGTCTGATGCAAACACGTCGCGAAAATCAATGGCACGCGGGCGCTTTGGGCAAGCAAATAAAAAAAAAGGGATCCTGATCCTCTGTTCACAGCTCTCCAATGGCCAAGGGGGGGGGGGGGGGGGTGGGGTAGATTAAAAATACCGTTGAAGTATTCAATATAAGGCGTGATATCAAATCGCATTCCACAAGTATCACGTTTTGGAATTAATGTGTAGTAAGTTGACACTGGAACCTATTAGCATAGCAGAAGGACGAATTGATTAAAAATCTCCTGATACATAGCATTGAATAAAACATACCTGTACACGTTGAGTAGTGAATTTAAAGGGGAAAATCACAGTATTCGAGCCACTAAATGTGTTCCGTGCTCTGGGAAATATAATGAATAACCCGTATAACTGTTCGGGGACAATCTTCAGGGAGAGTAGATGGAAGAATAAGTGATCATACCTATTTCTAAATATTTCGCCTGATATACAGCTGCCAGCGTCAGACGATATTTTCAGAGGATAAAACTCAAAACATAAAATGCCATGCGGAGGTTAAGTTTCTATTGTCATGATAACTGTACTTCAACCGAAACTAGTGTAATTTGTTGTGATAAATTGGATCGATTTTAGTGTTGACTTTATTCTGGATAATTAGAAGCTATGATTGCAGGGTTTATATTAATAAAAGTATTGTTTTCAATTGAAATGTCAAAGGTTACTTACAAGTCCATGGCCCGATCGCCCATAGACTGTCCCCAGAACCCCGAAAAATGTGCCCATTCGTTCCACCGATATATTAATTTTACAGAGTCTCTATGGGCTTACACATCACGTCACATCAAATCGGCTTGAAATATCGGCGGAAAACTTTGCAGATGGGGTTTTGGTTGTCCAGGCCATTCAATTCAAGACGAAACCACGAACCACAAAACAGTCTCTTGGGACGTCATGTTGAAAGCCTAACTAGCCTAGTTGTTTGGACTCAATTCATGCATTTTTATTGCCTGAATATGGCAATAAATAGCATAATTTGATTTTTTTTGATAAACCAAATCTGAGGCGCTTATAATCAACTGCAGGACCATGAAAATAGGTAAACATTTAAGATAATGATCCGCTTAACATAAAGCAAAAAATTAGGAAACAATCTGATTATTTGGAACAACATACCAACACGGTACTGACCATGACGGACCAGAAATAGACTTCATTATTTGATTTATCATTACAGTATTATGACTATTAGGTCATCACGGGGATGTAAAATTGTACAACTGGAGGTACACACTGAATGGAACCAAAACGTCTTTTCACCATAATTTTTTGGTTTTTTTTTTCCTGTCAATTTGTGTAATGATAAACCACGGGCATTCAATCGTTAGTGAATCGTATAAGTTTGCCATTTTCTTGGTGAAATGATAATAATGTCATTTAATTTTCCCCTGAATATCAGGGACCAGGAGTACATCATACCACATTGACTCAGGCCAATACTTTGACGCTATTGAGATTCCAGTGAAGCCGCCGGATTCAAAGAACAAAGCACTCCAGATTATTTTTTAGCAGTTCTCTGGAAATAGGCGATTGTCATGTCCATGCAGTTGAAACGATTACAGATTTTAGCCAGTCCATTGTAATTGCTCTAAAACCATACCTGTGAATGTAAAACTCGAGTTCTCTATGAGTCGCTTAAGAAGGGATTTTGTAATTGATACTTAATATCGGGATCGATAATAATTCAACCCAGAAATTCAACTGCCAGCTGAAAACGCCAATCCAATAGGAAATAGCCGCAAAGATAGAGGAATATGTGTCAACGCTCATCTATTAGTGTTGTTGTTCCACGTTGTTCACACAAGTTAAGTTAGGATAATTTTCGTAAGATTGTGCTATTTCATAATGGACAGACAGAAATTTAAAGCACATTTTTTTTGAAGAGCGCCACCAATTTTTCAAAAAAAAAATGAGAGCTCTACAATGTCTATGTGTCGCAAACAAAGGAATTTTGTAACTAGAATAATTAATATCGGGATCCCCGATAATAATTCAACGGCTAGTGGAAACGGCCTTCCAATATGAAATAGCCGGGAAATAGCGCCGTGTACGTATCTACCTTCATCTATTAGTTATTTTATTGGTTCAGGCAAGTCAAGTTAGAGGTCATTTTCTTGAGGTGGCACTATTTTATCATGGACGGACATAAACTTAGCATTTCCAGCTCTGCCGTTAAGTACAATCTAGGATCCCAATTCTAATTACAAAAATCGCTCATTTCATGATAAAAAATACGCATTTTTGAGCATTCTCGTTCGCAGGTGTTGTTTTCTAGACAATTACCAACATAGCTGTGCAAAAATATCAAATTTTGAAAATTGGGGGCGCTCTTCAAAAATGTGCTAATATTGCTTTAACATTTCCAGCGCTGCCGTGGAATTAGGACCGGGGGTCCCTGATTCTTATTACAAAATCCTTTTTATGACGCATGCACACTTTTGAACATTATCAAACACAGGTGTAGTTTACTAGACAATTACCAAAATAACTGTGCATAAATCTCACAAATTGGGGATGCTCTTCAAAAATGTGCTATTATTGAACGCACAGTAGAAGCTCAAGGCTTATTTAGTGTGAACGTTGATAGGTATTTTGGATAAGACCTGAATTTTTTTCAACTGCATGGGCAGCAACAACGGCTCTGCATGTCTATATAAAAATGAACCTGCAGTACTTTGTCCTCTGCATACCGGGCGGCTTAATGATTATTAACAGCTCTATTATATGTTGAAGTCAATGTAGTATAATATACATCAACTAGTCCCTAATATTCAGGCTTTGAAACAAAAGCAAATGCATGAAAAAACAAAGGCATATTCCTTGAAAACATGTTTCTTCCCCGAAAAAATGAATAGACAATCAAAACATGTCCACTAAAATATTTAACATCCAAGCTTCGAAGAAGCAACAGAATCTTTAACATAACACATCATCAAAACACGTGTTAATGTGTGCAAAAGTTGTACGCGTTACAAGTAAATCAAAACAAGCAGATTTCATTTAATTAGGAACAACTCAGTCATTTGGCACCCTAATTCAATGGGGGTTTGCTGTTTCGAAAAGCTAATAAACAATACTTTGTAAATATGTATAAATAATTTGCATAAATGTTTATTAAAGGCCTGAAATTGGGAGCGCTTGTAGGGTACAAGCTACGTTCCTTGCCTAAGAACACAATTTTGTAATTATTTGGTCAAATTTCAATTTTTTAACGTCCCTACCATTATCACTTGCAACGCCTTTAAATCAACCATTTAGAAACATTTGTAATTCTAATTATCTGTTGAAGTCATGATCATATATAACTATCGCATCAACTAGTCCCACTACATATTCGTGGCGCTTTAAGACACAAAACAAAGTGCTGAAAAAACACAACGGCGTAATTCCTTGAAAACATAGTTTCTTTCCCCGAAAAAACAGAATAGACAATCAAAACATGTCCACACTAAAATATTTAACAAATGCCAAGCGTCAGAAGAAAGCAAACAAATCTTTAACATACACAATCATCAAAACACGTGTTAATGCGTGCAAAAGTCTGACGCGTTTAACAAGTAAACAAAAAATCACTCATACATTTTCATTAATTAGGAACAACTCAATCATTTGGAACCCAAATTCAATGGTGGTTTAGCTGAATTCGTGAAAGCTAATAAACAATACTATTGTTAAATATTTGGGTTTACAAATCATATTTGCATGCATGTGTTCGTAAAGGCCTGAATTGTGAGCGTGCTTGGTGTGTGTACAAGCTACACTATTTCCACTTGCTAGACCCCATATTTGTAATTATTGACTCATCAAAATTTAGTCAGTGTATCTTATAACCGTCCGACCATTATCAACGTGCATGCAACGCCTTTAAATCAACCATTTAGACACATCTGTATTTTATATTCTTTCTGAAGGAACTCTGGAATGTTTTTTTTTTCAAATTTGGTGAAAAGGGTAAAGTTATACTGAAATTAAAAACCATTACTTTTTATGCTACAAATAAACCTTATATTTTTTAATACTTGCATCATCCAAAACTATCTTGAAACTACTTAGACTACTTATAGTGCAAGAAAATAAAATAAAATAATGGTTTGACCTCCAAATAATTGCAACGGAAATAATGTTGGCATTGTTATACTTAGAAATGTTGAGAGAATAACATATCAAAAGTTTACAGTAGCGGGGAACATGCATTTGCAGGGGGCAAGGACATGGGAAAATATAAAGTAGGTATAATTGTACTGAAATCTATACCAACATTTTGGCCATAACCTAAGGATTAAAAAAGGTATAGTTTGCCCTAACTGTGGGTTATAGGTTAATAGTTTATAAGGCAATAAAGGTTCAAGATAATCCTGGGATAACATTTTCAGAATGCTCCGATTTTCAAGAAATATAAGGTCCAAGAAATATAATACTTGTACTCATTTCACCATTTGGTCACGCAATTAGAGCTCAAAATGTAACAATGGTCTACATATCCTATGGGGTCATTAATACTTACCATCTAATTTGCATACTAAAATGTCAAATGCAGAGCAAAATTATGCATTTTCTGCTATAGGATATGACCTGACAAACAATTTGAGACTAGTTTCGTCAAAATCGGATCACTATGAAAAAAATTACCCCCAGGATGACCTTGAACCATTATGAGCCTATAATCCTGAAACTAATAACCGTAGATATGGCAAACTATACTATTTTTAATCATCATGATCAAATGAATAAATTGGTGCAGATTTCAAAGCAATTATTAGAGCTGTTTTAGTTTTGACCCTGTACAAAACTTGCCCCCAATTTTTTACATGTTCCTTATTGTTGATTTTTCTAGACTTTGACACATATTCTGTGACAATTAACTAGGATAACACAAACATGTTTCTTTTGCAATTTTTTGAGGTCAAAGAACAATTTTCTTGCACTAGTACCCCAGATCAGTATCCGTGAGTAAACTGTAATCTTTCTCTTGAGAAGTCCTTTTCGTACGTATTCAGGATGAATACCCACTCCTTTGTCCCAGTCCATATTGTGTTAGTTTTCCACATGTGTTTGGCGACTTTTGTGTGTATCGCGGAGTATCGCGGAGAAATTTGTCCTTTTCTTCAAGATTATCCCTTAGTTTTAAAACAACACTCTCGCTAGAGTATAGAAAACTCGTCCTTCCGGTGTGGATTTCTCTTGGAAAAGATTAAGATTTACTCTTCATCCATACTTGGCATATAAAACTTCAGCAATCTACATGTATGTTTAATTGTTGAAGGATTTTGAAACTGCTCACCATGGCTCCCCCTTATATTAGTAGGGAGATTTAGAAGCAATGCGCAAGGCGCGTGGATTTCACGTTTTGTACACGCATTGCGTATGACATCTAAGCGTCTCTATACGGCGGTCCGGTAAGTATTTCCCACGGTGTAGTCTGTATCACAGACTGCGAAAGATATTATCTAAATTAGTACTGCGCGCGACAGATTAACGTTATCAGTCCGTCATAGCGAATGTATGCAAACGAAACTAAATCTCAAATATCTCCGGAAAACGAAGGGGTTCTATGGAGATTTTTGCATCAGAGGGTCCGTTACTATGTTTTGTTTTGAATATGTATCGTAATTGGGTCTGAACCTATAGAACCTAGCGAGCGTTTTTGTCGGGTACTTCGGTGCTCGCTGACACGGAAAAGTGAACACGCAATCGCTACGGGCCGCATCCCTTTTTCCCACAATGCCTTTCGGTATTATTCCAGTCTTGATAATTTTCAAACGCTGGTTTCAATTTATGCCAACTTTTTTTTTTCAATTTTAGAAACAGGATTACGTACTTACCGGACCGCCGTAGCGTATCTATTACTTCAGAGAAGACAAACTCCTTCCAAGATGGAAGCTGTACTAATTAAGCAATACTTTTTTTAACAGACAGGACACTTATTTAGCTGTGTTCCGTAAGAAGGCACTCGACGTGCTGACATATGAATTCAGAAACCTTTACACATGGGATTATGCAGTTTAATTCGTAAAGTGCAGAATTCGTCAGGTATGTCAACATGTCAGGGTGTCCCTTTTGTATGTATTACCAGCAAATAATTCTAAATTGAGGAAAGCTATTAGCCCCATTGGAAAGATAAATAAGAAAGATCAGGGAGGCCCTCTACATCTGCAAAATTGAATAATGATTAATACTCCGAAATATATGCAAATCAAACGTGGCTGTCGTTGAGCGGTTTTAAAATAAGCCAGTAATTTTACTATCTGCTACCAACATAAATGTCCGAATTCATTACTTATAAGCCTATATATTATTTTGGTACACTGGTTTCATGTAATGTTCATACACGGCCAATTTCTTCATGGTAGTAGCCACGCACCTACCACCGAGTAGACATGGATTACCTACCCACTATAGACGTACACTCGCCGGTCAGGATTCCGTGTATTTTTGCCGCATAGACGCCCGCATAGACGGATTAGTGGAGCAGTTTGGACTGCAAAATTGTCGACAACCCCTCCCCTCGGTACATCAAAACGCAACCACTTCTATTCGAAGATAGTAATAAATAATTTAAAAAAAGGATGGTTGTGGTCAAAAACTTTGGTGGCAGGGGTGTTTTGGGGTCCAGAAATCACGTTTTTGAGCTAAAAACTTACGAAAATCAAGATTGATTAATATCGTAGCAAAACAAATTTTAATCATGATGCAATACTATCAATCCCTGACATTGATATTATAGATTTCTGTTTTATACAGATATATAAAGGGTCTAGAATTTTAGCCAAAAAATCACGTTTTCCTAAAAAAACATCCGTTTTATCACTATCACCACAACGAGCATTACCTGAACCGTCATGCAAATATAAAAACCTATATCAATAAACAAAAAGGATAACATAAAAATAAGATTGTATATTTTTACTTTATAAAAAAATAAAAATATTTTGCAAACGCCCCAATGCAGTTTTCGGCCTAGAAATCAGCCCTGCCACCAAATATTTTAACCCACCATCCCATTTTCTTAAATGCTCATCGGTTCATCGTCAAATAAGGTGGTGTGTTTTGTTGTTCCGGAGGGGCGGGGTACAACTCGAAAAAAAAGAATTTTGTAATGATTTTCCTAAAAAAAACCGTTCAACAGAACCAGAGACCAAGTGTAACAAACTTACTGACCACCCTCGAGTATGAAGTGTTTACTGTTTGAACGTGAATGAGAGAATACCTCAACCGTGAAACTGAACTTGAAATGCTTACATAATAAGTAAGTTGATTTTAATGGGGGAAGATTTTAAATTGAAGATAAATGCATGTTGTTCTTGCATGCCTGATCGAGACTCTCTTCGGCTGTTTTTCATTTTCGAAGTTTCCATGGTTTGGGACAAGATCTAAAGAAGAAATATTGCAGCCGTTTATTTTTAAAAATTGATAAGAGAAACTTGAATAATAGGGTTGTCTTATCTTGTGGTTATATAAATCCACGGCCCATGGACGGGGTGCATGGTAATGTGTGTATCAATTCTTGGATATAATTCATAACTGCCAACAGAGGCCATAGCCTATACGTGTGCAAAGTGGTTTTGACCTTTTTCTCTAAATGGCGGCATTTGTCATTTTAGCTATGTTTCAAACGCCGGTTTCCACCAGGTTCAACAAGTAATTTTTAAGAAATACCTTAAAATATTTTTGATTGTCTACCCACTTTTGAGAAATTTGCAGACGAAAAAGGGTAGACTTTTTTTTTTGGACCACTCTGTATACTAATAACCTTGTACTTTGGAAGCCCTATCTTAAAGCTACTACATCGCAAATAACTCAGTGTGTACTGTTCAGTAGAGATGCCGCGGTACACACGGTGCCGCGGTACACCACCTAGCACGCGAGTAAGAACACGGCCGTGACAGTGAGAAAAATAAGATTTAATGCGTAGGTTGCAGCGTGTTTATTTGTGTGTTGGGATGTGGTGGTAGTTAAGTTTGGATTGTTGTTCCTGTTGTGTGGTGTGGTTTGTTTGTGTGGGTGTGATAAATGAGAATGGGTGTTGCTTTGTGTTCTTGGTATGGTCCTATTTACCTCTAATGTCCAAGGAAGTAGATTAAATGAACAGGAACTCAATGTGCAAACTAGCAGCTAAAGGAAAATGTCAGTAATCGCAGTAGCGTTACTCAAAGATGAGTTGACATGTGACGTCAACGGTGGGCAACGAATAAAGCACTGCCCGGCAGTTATGCGTGAGCGTCTGCAGGGCTTGTGCTTTTAAAATTCGCGCTTCAATCAGGCGTGATAAGATTATTGAATGCTGTAACTGGATGGGGGCATATTCTTCGCACCTCTAAAATGTCAGTAGACCAGGTGCTACCCTTGTGTTTGTAACATTGATGTCACCTCATCTAAGGATACCCTAAGTGAGACAGGGGCACTAATATGTATGAGAGTATAGACATCGGATGCGGCATGTACCAGCTGTAACTTCTGTACAAGGTTGACCAGGTCCATTAATTTACATGATTTTGTAAATTACAGGCAATTTCTATCAGAAAAAAAAATCTACATTAAAATATTGTAACTTTTTGAACTTCATGTACATCTAATCACTTTTTGACGTTTAAAAATCAGATAAGTTCATTTTTGGGTTCTCAATAACTGTTTGGCGTTTGACCTGACTCAATTAATTAGAACTGCCTATTGGTTCTGCACAACCTTTGGAAGGATCGATACACCTGAACTGTTTGGAGTTCTGATACCTATATAATAAAATACCTTTTTGGAACTTTTTACTATCGACCGGCATCCCAAGGTTTTGAATAATTTGCCGCCATAGTACGATTAGATTTAGAGCAGGTCAAACATTTGTCCCCATAGTAACTTTTACCCCTCTCCTGGGCCACCCAAACGCGGTCCTCCGGCGACATTCAATATTTGCAAAGCTTATTTTTCTCTGATTTATAACCGTGCTCAGTTTTGGTAATCATCGTTCGTTTGCTCAACCTCCTGGCTAATTCACTATAAGAGATGAACGCATACACAATCGTACGTCAGTTGTGGTTTGTAACTATGAAACCAATTCTAACGTTTATATTATGACTCAGTAGATTTCAAACAGTAGTGAGTTTACCAGCTGCCGGCATTTGCGTGTGCAGACATTTAAATGTAAGTCTACCTGCACTTCTTGTGTGTCTACGACGCATGTTTTCCCATCTGAGCCGGAAATTGCTGTACAAGAGCATTTGAACAGTCTACCTGGCAATTTTGTGGATGCAGTTGTTCACCAGCTGACCTTCATTTGCGTGTGCAAGTCTTTTGAACTTGTCTACCGCATCTGTGATATACCACGCAAGTTTGTTCAAAAGGCGGCCTTCATTTGCGGTGCAAGACTTTGAAGTAATCTATACCCGCAATTTATTTGATACGCTGTGGTGAGTGGAAGTTGTTGTATGCAATAGCTATTAGATGTTTTTTCCATGTTTCTATCAATTGAATATGTACAACAGATGACCACATGTCTATTTTAGAGTCCCGAGTCATGACACATGGGAAACAAGCTGATGGACTCACTGACAAATGGTTTGACATTTTCAGGTTCCCTCAAAAAAAAATCAAAGTTCAGCTATTGCATGAATACGAGTTTTCCATGTTTCAATCGCTTACATCAGTGGACCGCTTGCCATCGGTTATCACGTTTTTTTATTGATTCTACAACCATGACGAAATGGATTAATTTTGCCATGCAACGCCCTCCTCGTGTCACATGCGGTTGAATTTTGGAAGTCCCTTTTAATACTGTTACCAACCTGAAACGTGGTAACAAACCGAAAGTTGAATTATTGTATTTGAGTAATGTAGTTAAAACTCACACATAGTAAAGTATGCTAGCAAGTATATCTGTTGTTTTGCTAGGATCACTGCTTGTCTAGCATGGAAGAGTTAATGAAAACTGCTCGTAGATGCCTGATCTATACAGTCTGCAGGTTATCCAGGTATGCATTACTCACAAAACTCGTCATTAACAACTCATTTTTTATTTGGGTCATTTCAAGTGATCCACCACCCTCGTCCACCCGACTTACCTAAAAAGTTATATTTTTATAAAATTTTAACCTTTAGCCTTCTTAATCTATGTGTCCCTAATTTTATGTGCAAGTCGGGCATATCTGTACGAAATTTGCAATTTTGTATTTTCTATCCGTATTCGGACAGAATTAACAGCACAGTGGCCTTGGACGTGGGAAACAAGCAATTAACTCATAACTCAACCCGCAAGATCAAATCAACTAAATATTGTGAATAACCCAGAATAAAACATAATGTGCTGGAATCACAAATGCAACCTTTAATTTAAATGTGCACCTTCCTCATTTGATTATTTCAATTGTCAGTAGTACTTTACTGTATTTTATCATGACCTTATTATTACTGTTAAAAACCCATACCTACTGCGCCGTAAAAAATTCCCATATTTTGAGAACAGTTAAAAACATGAAGCCAATATTTATATACAAACAAACCACTCTGGCTAGCATACAAGCACTGCAGATATACACACAGTGTGTTATGTGAGCACGATTTGAGTAATAACATAACACTTAAGTGATCAAACAAAAAGCTATTTCGGGTGGATTTCCAAAAGGACATGACGTTAAAGCAATCGTTAGCGAGATCACCTTTTTATCAGAGAAACATTTTATACACTATTATTGTATCGATGGACATATTTCAAATATCAAGCTAAATTTGGCAACATTTCATTAGCACTGTAAAGGCGACAAGAGGCACCACCTTTTAAAATATTTCATTTCACGTTAATTATACAAACAAGTTCCCACACATACAATTATCCATCATTCCGCGAGTAATTGCAATTAGTGCTTAAAATCGTGCTGCCGTTAGAACCTCTTCAAGGTTCACCTATATAATCTGGCCCAAGGAAAAGGTAATTATAGAGTTTGATATGTGCATTTTCAACTATAAATGACATTTCAACTATAAATGATGGTATAAATCTGAACCCTTCAGACATGACAAAGTTGAGATGATAACAGACCAATTAAGTACGGCGAATGAGAGGATACAAAATGTGTTGAGGTCTGTAAAGTCCTGTCCTCGGGTCAATGCTGTCCTTTGTTCGGTTGGGAAGCTGACATTTCATCTCGTGCGGGCACGGCAAGGTGTTGTTTCATGGCTAACTTTTGTCTCCAGTCAATTATTGTCCGCCGACTTATTAAAGTGTTGTTTGCAGTAGCTATATTGTCACCTCAGCAATTTCTTAGATCTCACATCAACTCATTCATTCTTTGTCGTATGCACATTGAAGTTAAAGGGACACAATGGCATTAAAAATATTCAGACATAATGAAATGGACCCTTACTGAAATCATTTCCACAAATTTGAAAAACCATTAAAAACAGCAAGAGTTGGTGGCAGTTGGTGGCAATTCCTGCCACGGAAAATCAAGGTGTTGACATCCCTGCCATAATTTACAGTGTATCCAGCATGTTTGTGACACATTTCAAAAGAATTCAGACTGGAATTCAGACATTGTACTTCAGGCGCGTAGTAAGATATTGATCTGACAAGTGAAGGCGGATTAGCCAGGATTAGCACATATACAATTGCAATGGTCTGTGAGCTGATGATTGTATGCTTTTCAAGTTTGATAAATGCTGGCAGTAATGTCAGCATCCTTGGCTAAGAAGTGAAGCTTAAAAGGGAAATAATATTAGCTAAACACCAAAAATTATTTTCAAATTTGTGGAAGTGATTTCAGTAAGGGTCCATTTCATTATGCCTGAATATTTTTTAATGCCATTGTGTCCCTTTAAGGGTTTGTTTATATTTTACATCTTTAAAACTGCTTGATTTTAAAACTTTTGGCAAATATTTCAATTGTTTTGTAAATGGATTTCTATGACCTTTTGTATGTGTTTTGCTTTTTTTGTGTGTATCTATGCATGATATATTTATGGATGTGTATGCTTATAGTGTATGCAGGTTTGATATTCACACTATGTTTTGTATGGACGATCCCTGGTGCTGACGCATGTGCAGATAATTTTCAAGTTCATGTGGATTTCCACAATGTATCCGATAAAATACAATACTATCCATAATCCGCCATTTCTCTTACGTTACAACATAATTTAAATATTAACCAAATCGATGATTTACCTCCGAATCACTTTTACCAACAAATGTGAGTTCCTTGTATACTTGATACTATAGTAGATTCAACCCATCGTGTAACCTCTAGTACAAAGGTGTGGGCATTTAATGAGCGGGATGTGTGGGTGGAAGTTAAAATTAGCAGAGGAAAATCAATTATATGCTTAAAGAGATTAGCAGCGATAATGCGAGAGAATCGAAAAATGTGGAAATGCATTTTTTAACTTATAAATCAGGAATAAGTGTGTACAATTTTATATAACAGCTTCAATGTAGAAACAAACCACCAAATAGTGAAAAAGTGAAGTATTTGAGTATTTGTCATACCGTCTCCCGCAATAGACATAGAGCTATGGCGTCTCAAAATCTACACCAAACAACTGATTGTGGTTTATTATACCAGTACAAAATACACAAAGATCAATAACCTTTGTGTTTGATTTCAAACTGTATTGATCATGGTGCACAGTATCACGCTTGAAATCTGGGAAATTCACTGGGAAAGGCTATTTTGATCTCAAGTCAGAATCTTGATACGCACGTATAGAAATTACAGAATCAGATAAAAAAGTACTGCCTTGTCTTTAATTAAAGGATTTCAAGCCAACCACTAGCAGGTTATGTTTGCATATCCATGCCAGTAACAAAAATACAAAAATATGAATTTTGATGATTTTTTCGATATTTCGGATTAGCAAATCGCTGATTATAGCTACTTTGACTCTCAAAACATTCTGACTTATCGTATATATTTGCTTCAATTGTATTCAATGTATTAAACAGGTGAGTTAAAGTTACTGACTTTTGAGCGCCTGTGTTTTGTATACGAAGGAACATAAAAGGCTTTGCCCTCGCTATAAAAATGAAAACAAAACATGAAAGACTAGATTATCTTACTTCGTTCATGAAACAGGTGAACCGGGCCACAAATTTTCTCTTTTTGCCCCCTCTCCCAACTAATCGACGCTGTCCAAAACTTTTCCTCTGGTGACACGATGGGTTGAACCTATTTATAGTGCATTTTCAAACTTCGTCTGAAATGGTTTCTCTAACCTGAGATAAATATATCTAACAGAGATTCGCAGCAAGTACACATCATTACACTCATCTGATTAAAAGAATACCGAACGGAAAACTCACCATCACTATCTTTAAGGAGATCAGAACTTGCTTTAATTGTTTTGGGTAATGTTGAGTTTAGTCATATATCTTAGTTTCAAACATATTTGCAGAAAATATGCCAAAATACAGACAGGTTCCCATGTGGGATTGGTGGACCACTTGGGACAAATAGTCTGTCTTACCTTTGAGAGATAGACGAAGGTATTTAATCACATATAGGAGCAAAAAACAACATATTTCAGTTAACGTTTCTATACAAGTCGAATGTCAGCGCGACGGATAAAGATATTTTTGGCTTGTTTTCATGTCATTTTTACTTGTTAAAATATTATATAAAACCAACGCTAGAATAACATTCAAAGACGTAGAGTTATCAAAATACATATATTACTTAACATACTTGTCTCAGATGATTGACTACAAATCTTGAAATTTTTAAATTTAACATGCAGAGGTCAAAAATTGGGTATAGCAATGAGATTTTGAACTAAATGATGATGTTCAAATTTATATGACCCGACTTCTCTCATGCCTCAGACTACTGACGCTCAAACTCCATGAATTTCCCTAAATGACAACACACATGACGGAACACTGTTTCTAACCAACTTATGAATTCGGCAACCATAACGGAATAAACATGTGCTTTATTTGACGGGTTTCCGAATTCATAAAGTATGTCCGGAACCCCACGTGTTCCCCTTGATGGGTCAGGTTACGGAAACTCAGGTTACGGCTAATATTGATGACCGGTTAAACAAAATCGGCTCGCACACTTGTGTTTTCTAATTTGTCTCACACTCTGATATGCGGAAACCATAACGAAATAAACTGGCGTTATCAGTGACAGGGTTTCCGAATTCGTAAGCTAAGTGTGTAGAAAAAAAAGGCAGCAAGATCGGTCAGGTTAAGGAAACTCAGGTACGGCTAAACTGATTTGACAGGTTAACAGAATGGCTAACGGACGGCCGACCCATGGTAATTATAGGTAAAGCAAAAATCTCGCTCCTAAAGTAATCTTTAAATCTATGGCCAAAATCCCATGCTTTAGAACTAATATATCAAATAAAGGACCCCAAAAAAGTAAAGCAGCATGTCTCAATACCCCATAAGGTACAAACCATTGGTAGTCTGTGTACGAAACATTAAATGATATCATAGTCTGTTTTTTCTGCAACATTTGACACCCTTTCTTGACTCCACTGTGATCAATTATGCAAACAATGTCCATTTTACGAAAATGTGTTCACATTTTTCTAAAGTTGCACCTGAAGACATTATTACAGGTTACAATACAGGGGAAGAATGCGATCTTTCACTGGAATGCAATCAATAATGGCTATACCTTTAATTGCAAACTTTTAAAAAGGGAGAGATTTTTTTATAACGGGTATTGTGTTGGCAATATTGAGCGCAATGGGGCAATGGAAGGGTTCAAAATTTAGGAAGGGAAAACGAACTATTGATATAATTTTCGTGCATACGGCGACCATGGTTGTAACCTATGGGGGTATTAGACATGCTGCGTTAATTTTTTTGGGGTTCTCTAATTAGGACTTTATGTCAAGCTCTGTCAAAAGAAAAAGTGAGTTGCGGCCTAGATTCTCCCAAACAAGGCGAAATTTGCAGTCCACAAAAAATTTCACGTACAAACGTCATGGACGGGAGAAGTTTACTTCCCCACAAATAAAGGCGTGGCTTACAGTAGTTATTATCTGGGAAAATATAAAATCACCGACGCAAAAAACACCGAATGCATTAAAGACAGAGTTTGTTCGCCAGTGGTGTGACACTCTAGTAAGTAGTATGATAAATGATACAATTTCACACTATTTATAGGATGTCCAAAAAAGGTTACATGTAGACAATGTTAACTTTAAAATTTAATATGTTCTAAATCATTCATTTTCACAACAGGTTTTATGTAATCCTTCTTTTAGTGGAGATACATGGCAAAAACAAATTCTCATACTAATATATTGCTGCCCTAGTTTCCTTGAAAGTTGACCGGTCTCAAATGTCGAAAGAATAGAATTCTTTAAAGTTTCCACGTTTATACTGCCATAATCCTTTCCATGGATGATGTTCATTATCAGTAAAACCTCGCATCTGCCAATCTTTGGGATAACAAAGTAGTCTGTTCCAGATTCCAATATTTGTACTTCAATAAAACGTTGGCATTTCGTGTTAAAACTAGGTAACGTTTTTATGGTAATTTGAGGGTGCTGATTTAAACATAAACTTGTTTAAGGGGGAAGGGGAAGATTTACACAGGGGTCAATCATAATTTCAAAGTGCTCCGCTTGTACTAGTATGTACGTATGTTAATAGTTTTGTCATGTCCCTAGGACTTAAAATAAATAGTTTGCCATCTACAAATTATAGTTTAGTAATTACATTACGATACATGCTCAAGGTTATACTAATTTCAGAATAGTCCTATGCCTTTTAAAATGGTATGAAAGTCTTCGTCTTGTCGTATATTAACAACACTGTATGGGTTGCAATATAAATGGCCCATAGTTTATAGTTACTGCGAAAAAAACAGGGACTCAAAAAGATTTTGAGTTATTTTAATGAAAATTCGATCCGACTGAAACATTCACTATGAGCTGGTAAAATCTCAATTCCCTTGACACAGTTCAGTACCTTCCATTCACCAGTGTATTTAGTAAATACACCCCAGGTTTTTGGGTATGATATATGATACCCAGATCACACAAAGTCAGTCCATGTCAATGTATGTGGAAGTACAACCTACTGAACTGTGTCCTTGGTGGATGAGAATATTGTAATTCATAGTGATTTATCCAGGATGACCTTGAGGTTTGAACTCGTACCAACTTGTAGAACTTAAATATTGTAAATAGGGTAAATTATCGTTCATTTTTATCCTGAAACGACAGCAAGTTTGGAACATTTTAAATTTTTTACCCCTGTATGAACGTCGGCTCCTTGTATATTCAAACCGATAGATGAATGTGACAAACCATATTTTTAAACTAGCATCTTCAGATTATCCTAAAAAATTGTTTGCTCACTTTTACATGAAATGTCTTCAGCATTCATCGTTAGTGAAATTTGACGCAGTCTAAAGGGATAATGGACAATTATTTCACAAAGGGAAACGTTATTAGCAGTACTGACATTGATGTGATATCTACATGCAACCTTTTTATGGCTCAACCTGTAAGTTATCTTAAATAGTATTAACAACTGTAACCTATTTGGATATGAAGTATTAAAAGATACAACTTTTTCTTTTGTATACATAGTTGCAAGCGACATCGAGTGTGAACTGGTTAATTCTAGTCGATTCTGAAACGTTGGAAATCTAATTTTGTACACACAGCAATGTTAAACCGGTGATACATAGCCCTGTTTGACTGAAAAACGTTTGGATTTTTGTTGTAATGTTTTACCTTTTAACTGTCTAAGGTAAATTCCGCGATCTTCAGAAGCAGTTGATAGTAAGATATCTCCACGTGGCTTCGACGGGTTCGTATTGAAAAACTGGGGTTGGTGAAGTAAGAAATAGAGCAATGCGGGGTATTCCATACAGAAAAGTCAATCCCGCGCAGGTATAAAATAACTTATTTCCGATCAGTTGGTTGTTTTCACGTATCAGTAAATAATCTCTGTCCGTCAATACAATTACATGACAGAGCGTGAATTGTTGTCATTAATGATGACCTTCTGCCTCTAAATGTTCGTCCGTTGTGACAAAAAACAAAATTACAGTGATTATCATTGAAGAAATAGTTAACATAAAACACACAATGAACATACAACGATCCACCGTGGCCGCAGTGTTCTTCCAATTACGTGCATTTTCTGCAGCACTCCGAGGATCCATTCCCACACCTTCTTTGGCGGTTACACCACAAGTTGGACAAACATGGCTTCCATTGTGTAGGCGACGAAATTATATCCGATAATTCCGAATGTGGTCCCCACAGAAGAACTGGATAGCGGATGCGTATCCATGTCTTCAGGATGGTGCATATGGAAGCTATTCTTTATTACTAGGCGGTACGCCGTTTGACGGATCGTCGACCAATCATTCGTTGGGATTATCAAAAGGTTTCATATAGTTACCTTTAGTGTCATGGTTGACTACAAGTACTTTAGGTTTTTGTTTTGATAACGATGGCTGACTGCACATTGACGAGTGGGAAGATTTGTGGTGATGTAGATAAGCAACTACGACTCCGGCAACAACAGATAGACACCCTATGACGATCATTGGTGTGAAATAATAAGCTGTTATGAAGAAATAGACAAGATGAAAACGACATATTAGAACATAAATTATGCAGATGACTTTTTCTATTTTGGACAGTGCTAGAAATATGAGAATAAACATGTACAATGTAATAAAATGGTAATAAATCCTAATGTGAAAGTATCAGAGGAGGTTGCATAATCACAGTTTTCTTCCAGGTTCGCATTTAGAGCTGTATTCTTATTTTACTTTGCATTTTTTGTTTTACTAAAAGGAGTGATCACTTTCATAATCACTGCTTTCATAAATTAATGGTGCAATTAACATTTGACTGTCACTGTTACTGTTGTTATTTGTGTTGTTTTCATTTAGAGTTAGCTATGTATTGGCAAATAGATGCATGGTAAAGTGGATAAAATGCATGATTAATAAGGTACCTTTTTAGGCGTTTTACCTTGGTACATAATCATTCGAGTGCAAGCCATAACTAGGTTTCTAGTTTACACCTGACTCTTAAGTGCGCATGCAATCCATTGAAATTCGAACTGGTGCTCTCGGGAAATAATTGTAAAAATATAAGGCTGACAAAATATATAATTTTAATAGAAATATCAGGTTTCATTCAAAACATTCAAAAGAGATTGGATTTCTGCCAAATACCTAATGCGTCAACCATTAAGTGAGTGGATGGCACACAAACCTTCTTTCATATTTTCGGTGAGAATCATTCCGATTTAGACTTCATATTTTTTCAGGCTTTTTAGGTATATTGGCTATTATATAAAAAATGTTGTTTCCCTTTCCAAAGGAAAAAAAAAACATGTCCGTATGTTTATTTACATTATTCCTAAGTGTTTTTCACGTAATAGACAATATTCAAAAATTAAGAATGATATCAAACATTTTGTTCGTACTTATAATGGGTTGAAAATCCGTAGTAGGAGGCAACGAGTCACCAATAAGTTGTTGGAACAGTACTAGAGCAAGGAGGTTTGTTATTCCCAATGATACCTTCTCCCCAGACTCCGTAGGCAACATGAACACCATTAAATTCATCAAGGACAAAAGAACACTTGGTAATATTACACTTAGAACGTGAAACATTGGTCGCCTGTTCAGAAGCACCATGTATTCTATCTCTGAATAGGGGACACTGCAGCACTCGCGAAGTTCTCGATTCACTCGTAGTTCATTAAGTTCCCACACGCCATTTTCCACAAATTCAACACGTACATCTTCCTCAGGCGCAATTTGGAGATCTAGTTTTTTCATGTCGTATGCCCAGGAACCAAAACGGAGCTCACAGTGCTGTGTGTCAAAGGGAAAGAAACGGGCGTCGATGCGACAAGATGTCAGTAAAATAACGGGTGTCATCCAAGTTACGTTTCCTGTTGGTGTGACCATTGCCGTGACCTCTTTGATGTGTTCAAAATCTTTGTCCACACTGTACATACATGAAAGAAAAAGGTTAGAAAAGTTAAGTATTGTTGTAATTTGATGATCTGACATGGGTCATATAGACATAGGAGTATAAAAATACCAGATGCACCGTATCAGACCAAAGACGAATCAGACATATAAAACAAGAAAACTATTTTCAGAATGTATAGCATGCAACTTAA
The DNA here is from genome assembly GCA_023653785.1 of Ophioderma brevispina. NCBI lineage: Eukaryota > Metazoa > Echinodermata > Ophiuroidea > Amphilepidida > Ophiodermatidae > Ophioderma > Ophioderma brevispina. The sequence continues at coordinate 37,769 of JAMKCH010063917.1, forward strand.
GGTGGAAAAACTGAAAGGAAAGCATAAAATGGGATCAAACGATCATATTTCAGGTCATTGTTTCATTGAGTAGGCTCATAGAATGTATAGGAGTTTGTTTGCATATGGTTTTATTTATGTTTATGTGTGTGTGTGTGTGTGTATGTCTGGGTGTGCGTGCGTGCACGCGAGCGTGTGTGTATGTGTGCACGTAGTCACATGTGTTAACACGTACGTGTTCATGATATGTTACACAATTTATTCAATGTATAATATGTTATCAAGCAATACTTCTTAATTCCCGAACCATTATATGAATTGGAGAGGCAAGTCCACCGTAAAGAGACACTGGCACATTTGAAAAATAGTGCGCCCTCTATATTGTTCAAAATTGATTTTACATGGTAGTAAAGCTGGTATATACATTAGCCCTCACGTGAAATTATTAAGCCCAAATCAGCGCGCTCTATGGGTAATATGGGTAAACAGAACGATTTTATAATTAATGACCCCGGCGACATTAATTCAGCAGACGACATGGAAATGGCGTTTAACACAAAAAACACATGGCAGAGTTGATTCCCACGACATACACCTTGTTTGACCGGTCTGTGATCTTTGTGGTTTTCAAATCAATGAATACGAGTCTATGATATTCATTTAATTGACACATTTGTTGATTAAAGTTATGACAAATTTAAAAGTTAGCCTACAAATTACCTGGATGTCTTTAGCCTCTTATTAATGTCCATATCTGTTTTCGGGTATGTTATTTTTATGCGTAAAATATATCTCTATTCTTCCAATGCGTAGACTATCATTTACGAGTAAATTGAAGAAATTTCATATTTTCAGAAAATGTGCCAGTGCCGCTTAAGGTTAGAATTTGTTGTCCCGTGTTTGTTGTATGGAAACGGTGAAAATGTGCACTAAACGAGGTCGTGTATGCTTAATGGGAGTGGGACCAACAATGCTCGGTCCACGTCAAATCGCAAATATCGGTTTAGGGTTTTCGGTCAGCTAGGTGGGTGGATGGGTTAGGATGTGCGAATGGGGGATGTACATGTGATTGTGTACAAGTTGCGCGACATCTGGAGCGACATCTGTGAAGTGAGTGTGGGTGTGTGTTTTGATTGGTTTATGTAAATTGATGTATTGTGTTAATAATGATAACCTGAACTGATCTGGGTAAAGACATATAGGACAGAAATGGCATATAGACAGAAATAACAACAGCAATATTTGTAATTGACTCCACCGATCGAACCAAAGTGGTATTTTAATTGTTTACACATGTATTTTGATTGTATTCCATTAAAGCGAAATATTTTCAAAACAGTTGGCATCCAGTCTATTTACAGGCTTTAAAACATAAATAAAACACGCATTCATGTTCACCTCCCCCAAAGTAATATAGAATAAAATACGAGGGAGAAGTGCTCACAATGAATTAAATAATTTTTATAAAAATCATTAAAACATAATTCGGGTTTTTTTACGTTATGAAGTGATTGCTATAAGCTACAGAAATACGCTAATGATTACAGAACCAATAAAATGCAAGTGGCTAGCGTTTGCAACCTAAAAATAGCGATTTCGTGGGCAAAATAATCAAGTACAGTAATTTGAAGCACAATTAGCGCTATTATTTAAACCAAAAAAAACTTACTCGTTCATTCAGTCGGAAACCCTCTTTGTGTAAAATTAATACACATGGATTTTTGCGATCTACCGCTCAGTGACCATTGAAAACTCCAAAAAGTGCAACTTTTGGTTTTGGGATCATGCTACTTGATACAGACGTTCATTTGTAAAAATGGAAATGGTCATACTTGTTTGATTTAGTCTTTTTGTATAAGTTCTCTTGCCTTTAAACACGATTATGAAGCTTTACATGTTTTTTACAAATTAAACCCCTTTCCACCCAAGAAACAGAAAGTCGGGCATATATATGATGTATGATATCGTATCACACATAAATCAAGGAGAGCGTGGCCCACTGGTTAGGATATTCTGGTGCAGGAGGTCCCCCGGTTCAAACCCCGGTAGGGCCACTAGCTGGGATTTAATCGGGTACTAATTCTGGATTTAATTTGAACTATTGATTAAAACTAGAATTCCGCTCTCCCCGTGGTTCATTTGGACTTGGGCAATAAACCACGAGAATATCCCTTCGGAGGGGACGTTAAGCCGTCGGTCCCATGTACAGAGAGTCATACCTGTACATGTATATCACAGTCAGTTTCGAGAAGAGTAGGGTGGTAACCCCTGATTGTCCCAAGCCGTTCTGGTCAGTTTCGAGGGATACCCCTAGTAAAGTGGTTAACCACTGTTGGGTATACCTCTGAGGTCTCGGTCCTCTAAATTGTAATAAATAAATAAATACAACCACATTTCCTGGTTCTGTATGGAGGTTTCATTTAAAATATCAACATTTTCAATAAATAACATATTCGTCCTCTCCTCGAATCCAGAACACTTTTGAACCCGAAAAATATGAATTAAAATATATAAGTCATTATTCTCACTAATCAAACACGACTTAATGATCAAACGAGATTTAATGACTCTCTGATGTTCAAAAAGTCATGTTTAGATTTTTTGCTTAACATCCCGAGTCCTTTCTGAGTTAATTCATTTAGATTAGGTTAATGATGACCAAAAGAACTCCACAGTAGTTGTTTGAGTCTGCACACGATGAGCTCCCACCTGGTTATTCATTAAAACAATGAATAACCCTTGAATTGCCCTATCCGTGTCCTTACGGATAGAGTGAAAATTCTGGGAAAATTAACTCATAGTCATATTACTTTCAAAATGAATTGCACTACCTGATCATACAGAGTGGTTCCAAATCATGTAACATTCTAAAATTAACCTTTTTAAAGGTATTGGGCACTGTGATGAAAACATGATACAATGCCGTATCTAGAACAGTTTCTTAGCTATACGTAGAGACTTCCCCCATCAATTTTGACGATTTTAAAGGAAGTTAGAACAAATTTATTACGAAAGCATATCAAATTCACGTTGCGCCACTCTCTGTGTTAGGAAGCTGATCAGGGTAATGAGCAAAGCTGCGGAAACCTATTGGGACGGTTGACAAGCTAGTTACAGTAGGCCACCCTACTTGGAAGATCATTTGCAGGGAGTTCATTCCTTTTGTGGACGTGGTAGGGATGCAAGCCCAAATCAATCCATGTGATACGGTTAAAAGATGATGGAGTCAAATGTGGCATATTCCTTCTTGCGCTCCTTCTTGGTTTTGTTTGGAGTTGATGTTTGCCTGAGTTCTTGCTGTTCTCTGCCTTCGACTCTTGCCTTAGTCCACGTCTCTGTTTTTTAAGTTTCTTTTGTATTGTATTCCTGTTTGGTAAGTGGTTATTAAGAAATTGTTAAGAAAACAAATGAATGGTCACCACATGTCTCCTGGTCTGGATGGAAGTTGTCGCCATAAATGCGCGCTCTTCTTCAGTGGTAAATTAGGGTTGTTGATGGTTATCACTAGCCTGAGGACCAGTCAACTTGAAGCAATGCTCAGTGTGTAATGCTTTAACTTAATTCAGATACATAATACAGCTTTTTACAATCAATATTACTATCCGAATTAAAACAATCGAAATTTATCTGTTCACTTTTCTTTGAAAGTTATATCACCAAATCTAATGTCTTTTCAATAAATTTTCGCTACTTATCAAGATAAAACATATCCAGGCGAAAGTAATAATACCCGATAATAATACCCGACATTTGTAAGTGCCTTTTCCCAAGGATTCAAAGCGCTGTTGCCTATTATTATTACGCTGCCGTCACAATCATTTCGCTTCATCTAGGCCGGCAGCTGGCCAAGCGCACATCCCTATCAGCACTTAGATTGTAATATTCCCCATATCAGCTCCCCACATTTCGCTTGGGTAAACGAGGAAATTGAGATTAAGTATCTTGCCCAGGAACACAAACACGTTGACTACAGCGGGGCTCGAACTTACGATGTACAATGGTTTTATGATCATGAGTCCTGCGCTTATCCGTTGCGCCACACCTGCTCTCAAAGGTGGCCCGATTAAGATTTACATTCTTAAATACTGGATCTAGGTACCCATATGATATGGGATAAAGGGGGAATCGATAGAGGAATAATTAGGCATTCATGCCGTGCATAGGTTTAATAAAGTTTAACAAAAGAAATATTACAATTTATTTCTTCTGAATTTACATTTTGGCACACTCTGTATAGGACTAAATATCAATACATGGTTCATGGATATACAGCAACGATAAGAAGTTGGCTTTGCTTTTTGTAGAAGTAGAAGTATGAAAGGACTTTGTAATTTATGTGGTTATAACATTTGTATTTGCTTGGAAATGTCTAAACTTAAAGGTTGGACGAGGAGTAAGCAGTGGGTGATGGTTATCAAACAACATTCCAATCGCTATACCAATCCGCTGCTTCATTGTAATCGCCCAGTTCCAGTCAGTTTCCGATCACTGACACGATTATGGAGGTAATTATTGATCGATAACAGTAGGAACGCCGTGGCATTACTTTCGGTATTTTTACGGGATGCGACTTCCGATATGACGTCACTAAATTTCAAATCCAAGCTCTCAGATTATGAGTGCGAGTCCTCGACGAGAAAATACAAAATTGAATGAAATTAAATTTTCTGTTTGGATTACAGTAACTGGTCACGTAAAAAAAGATACCATATTTTGATTAAAAGCACAAATGCACTCATACTTTTGAACCTCGTATAAAAGTGACATTGAACAAGCTGACAATACGTGTTATATTGGACATACATCACAGCCACAAACTACATCAAAGTTCATGTTTATATCTTTGAAATTACACCGCCGTCAGAAATTAATACAGCATTACATATTGACTTACTTTAGCTTGTCTGAAAGTTTCACTGAATTTGATTGTTTAATACGCTCATTCGCATATTGATTTTGTCATATCCATAGGCACATTCATGCGTGGCAGTGACACATAAATTGATACGAACCTTCTACACCTATATTGTTAATAGCCGAAGAAAAGTTTTTCAATTAAGTATCTTCACTACTTCTTAGAGAAAAACAAAATGTATTATTTACCGAGCATATGTTTTTTCTAACGGACGAAATGCCATTTCTGTCAGTTGCCCGGTGTGAAAGTAATCATAGTCCGGAAGGTATCATAGTCCGGGCTCCATAGACGACACGGAATAAAGCGTGAAACTAATGTTGCGTGAAGAGTCAACTGAATCGATTGCCCTATTGTTCACCATTGTTCCCGGATTGTGAGCACGGAGGACTATATCTCCTGCCACACGGGCCGTATGGGGTATATGTGAACATGATGGATTCTTGGTAAAACACTGTATCTCCCCGAGTTACAGTTACAATATAACAACTAATGGATGAGCGTAGACACGTATATGGCGCTATTTCTCGGCTATTTCATATTGGAAGGAGGCCGTTTCCCAGCAACCGTTGAATTATCGGAGATCTCTAATTACAAAATTCCTTCGTTGCGACACATGCATAGACATTTTCGAGCTTAACCATTCACAGGTATAGTTAAATACACTATCAGTGATTGAAAATATTGAATTTGCAAGGAATAGCTTCCAAAGTGAAGGATAAGTCTGTAAGAATTCTCATAAGTTACCTTTTCCAGCTGTAGAATTGAAAGAAAAGGAAGAAAACGGCAGTGTTCCAAGATACGATTCTCCATTCAATTACGTGTTGGTAAGTGTCCGTTTCGGACTGTAATGACTAAAATCTCCCGATTCTTTCTTATTAGGTTGCTTCTCCTTCCTGGTCTTAAAATTCAAACTTCATTTGCATGGTATGTTTAGGATACCTGTACTTGTTTACGTACATGCTAAAATCTGATTTTGATGATTTTTTCGATTTGCGATTTAGCAAATCACTGAATGTGTCTTAATTATAGCAAGTTACTAATGCAACCGTGCAAAAATCTCAATTTTTTTGAAAAATAGGGGGCGCTCTTCAAAAAAATGTGCTATTATTGCTTTGATTCGAAGTAAAAACAAATTCGAACACAAGAACATATTAAGAAAAATTCACCCGTCCTATGCCCGAGATAGTCCCTTACTATAGCCAACCGTTGTCGTTCACGTCAATTATGAAATTCAAATATGGATATCAAATTTGCCAGGTCCGCGAGTAATAGCGGTTTCCATTCTGTGATATTATAGGACATAAGAAGTATATTATATAGCAATAGCAGTATCAAGTGTTGCAAAACGGATGATCAAAATTCGCAAAAGGACAAACCTTGAAACGCACGTTAATGCATGGGAAGCTTTGAAAACCTAGTAGACGAACATAAAGCTCGCGTTAAAATGTACAGCTTAGGTCATTGAAACTATGTGGAATTTATTGTCCAAGTCATTGACGCTGCTGAGTGCTAGCCAAACACAATGTGCGCCGGATTTGGTAGACGTTTCATATAGAAGTCCCATGGATGCAAAGGAGGTATTACAATTGATTCCGTCATGCGCTGTATGACGTTGTGCAGTAGCCCTTGACGGAATGAATGGCAATACCTCATTTGCATCAATGGGACTTCTATATGAAACGTCTACCCCGGATGCAATGCTTCGATGCAAGAAGCCCAAAATGTTGATACTTCTGGCCCCGTGTTTGGTGCGGTAATTTGGCTTCAGATCATTGGCTTCAGATCATAAGACCAGTTTCCCTCACCTTAAAGGTGCATTTCGTGATCCTGGCACATTTATATTTGTTTATGATGCACTAGATATCCTCAACAAAAGGTTGTTTCTAAAATTTCAGTTGATTCCGATGTTGCGTTTTGATGCTATGAGCGAATTAGTGTAACACGCTGCCCCATAGGCCACTGTGCTGTAATTTCTGTCCGTTTACGGACAGAAAATACAAAATTGCGAATTTCTTCGGGAGTAGATCGAATTTGCAAGTAAGATTAGGCACACATACTATACTTGACCAACGGTTTCAGATGATCGCAATACCTTTGAGGTAAATCGGGGGACGAGGCTGTGGATCACGAAATGCCCCTTTAATGACTCCAGCCTTATGTAATAATTTGACACATTCAGCTCATTACAAGACTTGATGGACTCGGGCTTCTTTTGAGACTGGCCTTGTCAATGACTAATTCTTTTTTCCTTATGGAACATGTGGAATTCAGAGGCCAGGCCTTTTCATTGTATTTATTTGTTTCTTTTTTGCTGTAAGGCTATTTGATTGCCAATCTTTCCTGATACTTATTTCGCGTCCACTCCACTTCTTGGCCCAGGGGACCAAGTAATCACAGGATATTCACCAAACCCCGACGTCTTCTGAAGAGGCCTGGGATAGTGTTATTATAGCAAGTATTTGACTACACGGCATGGCTGCCTTAATAGGGTTCATCTACATTTACCATTCTCCTCTTGATGAATTTATATCAAGCTAGAGTAAGTGCATTCTTTAATTCGAAGACCGATCGTTTCACTTCACCTTATCAAAGAGGTTTACTTGTACCTTAAAGAATAAGCCAGGGATCAGAGAACATATACAATCTTATTAGAAAATGAATTGAAGTACCCCGCGAAAAAGTTCATTTAATAACTATATATATATATATATATATATATATATATATATATATATATATATATATATATATATATATATATATATATATATATGGACTGAGCTAGGATAGCTTATTAATAAAACTGAAAGGTTGATAATAACGCTTCCAAACCTGTACTTGACTTTACATTGACACTTCATGGCTACTAAATTATGTCATTTTAACTAATCATATCTCCATTTCAAGAACCCACTTTACAAGTTTTAACAAGTTCTACATTTCTACTTGACCAGGACGTATGTTACCGTTAATTTGGCGCTAATTGGTGTGTTTTACATAAGCAATGTTTTTCTAATTATTTAAACGTTTATTATTTCTATAGGATCAGTGCGATGTTGATACTGTTACTATTGATACTTTCAAGCAAAGCCCCTCCAATGCGATTGAACTCCTACAATCAAAAGTATGCATTGTTATGTCAAATAGGTGAACGGCCTCTGGAATGTTGTGAAATACTACAAATAGTATTAGTTTGATAATTTCGCGTACAGTATGTGTATCGTAAGGCATAGTTACGAGCAACAAGAACCAAATCAATAAGGTAATATATTTCAATATACGAGAAGGTAGTGTCCAAAAGCATGGAATATTTTTACAAAGATCACTAAAAACCTTATTCATCCTCCGTTTTTCCGGATCATGCAGTTTCTTTAATTCGCTTAAAATATTAACTGCTGATTCTGTTTTTATGTCAGCCTACACTGTATAATTGACAATTAAAATTTTACTCAATGTTAATCAAAACGGGAACAACTCTTCTTTCTGTTGAGTAAAATCTTAGTCAAAGTTGAGAAAACTTTACGCAAAGAATATTTCACTCTACAGGGAGTAAGGTTTGCTCTACTTTGACTAATATTTTACTCAACAGATAAAAAAATGTGCCGTTCTCTTTTCAATCAACATTAAAATATTTTATAGTGTAAATCTGGATTTAAAAGCTTGCAATTTCTTTGCATAAAATTCCGGAATCAGACTGATGTTTTTTTAAAAGGTGGAAACCTTGTCTGTGAAGCATTTTCTGGATTATACAAATTAAGATTGTTTTTGTGCGAACAAAGTTTGTTCATAATAAAGGGAACAAAGATCAAGATCTTTTGTAATCAACAGTTAATTAATGTGGTACAAATTGGTTGTATTGTAGGTTTGTTAATCGTCTAGTCTAGCTTGTTTTCAATTCTAGGAAACAAATCTGTTAGAACAAAAGGCAAAAGTCATATAGTAAACACTTTTAATATAAATTGTGATGTCATTATGGCGCAATACTGAACACGCTTTTTGGACGTTGGATTTGCCTTTAAACAATGCCAAGTTATAAGAAGAAACGAAAGACGAAGCATTTTTGCGAAGTAATTCATAGTTAGGATTAAGGAGTTCTAAATATATTTAAATAGCAATCTCCCTCTAACAGTCAGATAAAATGACATTACTTTTAGTTTAGTGATAATTTAGAAAGAAAAGTTCACAATATCTGTCGGATAACTGCTGCCAGTTTGATCGTCCTATAGTGATTACGGGAAACATAAGGTCATGACCACGTGCAGTATACATTGTTTCCGAAAAAAAAAGAATATCAGTGAAACAACCAAACCCATTTCCTATTCTGTTTAAGAGGTCACGACTTTTGGAAGTACGTTTAAGTTGACCGCTTATGATTTTCTTTGGTACAAACCACACAATTCCGATTAGACATTGAGCAGGCGCATTTTTCAACCCATTGTGATGTCGTCACTGCCGAACAAACGTCACCATGGTCGAAAATGAAAGCCTCCATGGAAAATTTCTGTCAGCTAATGATTAGTTAGCCAATGATAGTAATTTAATTAGTGTTTCTTTTCAAAAACAGTAGGGAAATCTTTCGAAAATGGGTAAATTTAACTTTCGCTTTAATCATTCCAAAATCAAAATAATTTTTCGTACTGGGGATAATGATATCAATGAATTATTGATACTCAGATTAAAAGGATGAATTATCATTTGATATGATCAGGTTACAAGAACGTACTTCTAATTTATTCATTATCGTTTGCTTGTAAACACTAACACCATAATGATTACTGTTTTAAGTTTTAGAGCCAGTGGGGGCGGGAAAAAAATCAAAATTCAGGTCAGGGAATGGTACGAAAACCTATATTTGACAGTGTCTCGGGAGCACCGCCAGAATTGTTTTTTTTGGGGGGAGGGGGGCGTAGAGGGGGTCGCAGATCTTAGAGAGGACATATCGCCCATTTTTCCGTTTCCAGCGCCAAATCACAATATTAATCACAATAAACATTATTTATAATAATTTAAAAATGATAATCAGCAAAAATGAATTTGACCATGTTCGATGATAAAAACAAGCAATTCAAAAGCAATGTATATTAACTTAAAATTCTGCCAATGTGTTATAATGGTAGCTATGACAGGCACTGCTGAGAACGAGTGATTATGTGAAAAAAAGGTGGTGAATATAAACGAACTGCACTGGGCTGTATGGTACAGAAGAAATTAAGAAGGATGACAATGTCTAATACAACATGCAATTAGTAATTATATCGGTAATTTACCCTTCAACTGAAGCATAACCATTTTCGAAGCTTTAAAGAAAATACGAAAGATGGAAGACTTTCAATATTGAGAACATCTCAGGCCGCTTTAAGTAAAGCATTACATATACAGTAAAGAAAGGGTTAAGATAATGCAACTGAGAAGTAACGTGAAAAAGGAAATAAATATAAAGCAAAAGGAGAGAACAAAGAAGTAGTAATATCATTGTCGCAATCGTTAAATAAAACTTCACTTGCATACGGTGAGGAAATGTCAAGCCAAACGGCCCAAAAGCATTCTCAAAGGAACAATATTAATATTGACACACCATAGGTAGCATTTGTAGCAGAGTAATTTCTCTGTGGTTTTAAGTCGATTGTATGAATGTTGTACTTCGCACATAGTATATTAAAAAGGTTGGGATTCTTAAAGTACGTGTAAGATGTTTTCACAATTTCACAGCACCAGTTTGCATCAGTTGGTTTGCACATGATTCAAACATTTGTTTGTTAATCGATGAAGACGAATACAATGCATACAGCACACACTACTTAACAATTATCACAAATGCATTATGTTAAATTAAAGCTTAACCTAATGTTATCCTATTCTTATTGACTTTGAGCTATGTCTTCAAGTCAATTTCGTAGAGCTGGCAGCTCGAGAGTATGAATAATACAAAAATACTCTGGAATACTCTACAATAATACAAAAATACTCATATATTATGTATATATTAGTGTGTGTCTCATGTAGAAAGAGAGGGACGAGAGAGGGAGAGAGAAGAGATATCAACACAAAGGATTTAATAAATCATTTAAAACCTAAAAATTACCTGAGTACTTGAAAGTAAACATAAAATGTTGACCAACCTTAGAAAATGAAGACGGAAGGAGTCAAGAATGATTTTTGAGCAGTCTTATCTAAATATAATATTTTTCAGCAAGTGAAATTGTGAAACCACATACATCAATATGTGCTATATCCAGTGAATTGACATGTATGGGCCCATACGTTTGTATGACAGTATCAACCTTTCAATTGTACTTACTTTTGATATAGATTTATGTCAGGTCGCCATATATCTCGTATTGGCAAATTTAACATATCAATCTCCGGGTAAAGACTCGTGTTCCAAGTTAAGTATTCATCACGCCATCGCTGAAGAAAAAAAGACAAACATTTCATTAGATTTAAAAAGGATTCGCCCAAATTGATTGTAAACTGCCATCGATCATTAGGTCAAACGGAAGAAAAAGTTTTGTGTCCTTTTCATGTAGCTCAAAACCCTAAGGTGGCTAACCTGACTGCCGAAAGGATAAAAAATCTTGGGAGGACTATTTTTTGCATGGCATATGAAAAAAAGGCTAAAATATCTAAAAATGCACAAGCTATGTTAAGAAAATGTTTTCTCAAAGTAAATTGTAATTTGCAGCAGCAAAGGAAATTATTACTTGTACAAATTGTCTCAGGAAAAAAATATCCTAATAGCGCCCACCAAATTTCAGGTTTTATGCAAAGTATGTTTACATATTTGCAAAGCATACGTCATTAGCTTTTCAAACAGCAAGCTGGTGGTTGTTCCCACAGTCAGCACCTGGTCTGGTCCGTACACTGGACAACGTAGAACGCCGTCTTCTTTTCATTAGGAAGTGGTAAATTTGGTTTCTTACATTGTCACGAGGACACTTCCATGTCCGCAATCTTCGAGGATTTAATTAGTTGACTGACTTTCCAGGTTTTGCATTCCAGTGTACCATGATTACAAACATATCTTTGGTGGGGATATTTTGTCTACTGTATCCTGGAGCTACCATAAAATTCATCCATGAATTCATTGGATGCAGTTATTTTCGGTGCATAAATCAAGATGTTAACCTTGTAATCTGAGAGAGATGATTCTGTTGATTGGGTTGAAACCCTTCCCAAAAATGGTCTAGCTGCATTGAACACACTCCATGTTCCCCCTTTCCAGTATCTACCTGAAAATACTACTGTGTATCCATCCTCGGTAGTGAAACGGCCTTGATTGCGCCACCATGTTTCAGAAATACCAACCACACACGTTTTGTTCTTCCTTTCTGATTGTGATGATCTTCAGCTTTCTAATTGTCATGTCATTCTTAATCCTTGTACATTCCATGTACCTATGTTTGCATGTTTTCCTAGATTTATGCTGCTCATAACTTTGCAATTAGGTATGTTACAGGCATAGGGATTTCATAATCTGTTAGCAAATTATAGATTTTATTTCTATTTTCTACGTATTCTCGAGGTGTGTATTGAAGAAAAATGCCATAAATTCCTTCATAAATTATATTTTTATTGTTCCTTTTCTTTTACAAAACTACCTGAAGGAATCTTTAGTCTTTTAATTGGAGATGAGGAAGGTGATCGCCTTAGCAATCGCTTATTAACTATTTAACGCATACAATTTATTGTGAACATATGTT
>JAMKCH010063922.1:0-10611 GCA_023653785.1 Ophioderma brevispina
CAATTTAGATCAATTTTACATTTTAAGCCCATTTTTCAACTTGACCTCACATGACCTTTGACCTTTCAACATGACCTTTGACCTTTCAACATGACCTTTGACCTTTCAACATGACCTTTGACCTCATCATCATATGAGGGATCCCATTGTGCACCTATGACAGAAGTTTGGTTCCAATTGAAGTTAAACTTTTCAATTGAGGTCATTTTAAAAAAAACAACAATTTGTGACACACACATACACACACACATCCACACGCACAACGGATTGCTAAGTGGTCCTGCCAGCTATAGCTGGCGGCCCACAAAAATGTGCTGTAATGGGTGAGAAAATTCCTCCTGGAAGGGCCCATCCACGAGGAATTTTCTCACCCATTACATTTAACTTTCACAGTATTTTGAAAGGAAGAAGTCCACTCTGTAGGACTAACCCTGGTTTAAACCCCCTTTCAGAATACCAGCCTTGGTGTTTGGCAGCATATACACCAACATTTCTTCAGGAAATCATGATCTATATTCTGTTTCATAATTTCTTGAACAGTTTAGAACATACGCCCGTATCCCCGTCAAAACGGCGCACTTTCGTGTTGCATTAACGATCAACGCGTGTTTTTTGTTATGTCCAAGAAATTATGACCTAGAGTATAGTATTTATTTATTTATTTATTTAATCGTTATTTATTCAGGAAATTCCTTCAATACAAAAGTATTGGTCTCCCAGGAAGACCTGATAACAATAATTACAGTAATACAAGTACACAGAAAAATAAGTAATAGTAGTAGCAGGGTGTTGCTATACTCCATTTATCTCCCTCGAGTTAGTGACGTTGCACGAACGATCAACGCGTGTGTTTGTTATGTCCAAGAAATTATGACCATTTATCTTTCTCGAGGCAGTGACATCAGCGCATTCAGACATATTTTGCGTGTGCAAGAGTCCTTCAACCCTGCAGGAATCAAAAGGTTTTTTTCTAGCTCTATATGAAATCATCTGCACTGAAATTAGAAAATAACTACATTCTTTTTACATCATTAAAACTGTCAAACTAATCATATGTGTATAACATACATCTTATTTTGCTCATAAAGATTGAGGTATTTTATATTTTTCTATAAATTTGTATTTTTTTTTTATATATTTGTGTATCTATTCTGACTTTGCATATGTTTTATTTCTTTGGTTTCAATTTTTTTCATTGTCTCACTATCAACCTGCAAATGATTTCCTCTACTTGAGGCTTCTCTATCAGCCTTTATATTAGTCTTTTCTATGTACTCTTAATATTTGATATCATATCATTTCATAACTTATTTATGAAGTTAGACTTCAATACACTTGATTGCACTACTATATCACACACCTTTTTCTATTTAGATGTAAATGCATGCAAAGTTCTTCAGATGGCAACAATTACTCCCCAAATTGATGACAAACATATCCAAAATGAATACGGCAAGTCATCTTTCTTTATGCAGTGGCTTTAGACGAGCATTTCTTGTGCGACAATATTATAGCAGTGATGTACTCCAAAACGCACACAAGTCATGTACATGCTTCAGTGATCGCAATTGCCTTGCAATCCTCAAATAGGGCGATTCGATGTAAACCACTCTATGCATGTCTCCCCAAAGTTCTCAAGAACCGGGTTAGAATTTTGAGGACATCCATCTCTTGTGCACAATCTCCCTCAATAAAAAGATGCAGTAATCCCAATTGGATCTCAATGATCTGTTTTGGTCCTACATCTCTTGCCAAAATAGAGAGGAAGTACAAAAATTCTCATGAATTCCTTTCCAGAATCCAAATGCAATCCAGAATACCCAATTCTATATTCAAGTTCAGAAGTGAATTCAAGGGATGAGCCTCTGGACTGTTGACGTGCTCAACAAACATTATTACAGGTATGGTGTGTTGATCCCACACAACCTGAGATGGTATATCATCTCAGATCACAACACTCATATTTGTGCATGCTGGTCTTTGGCATAACTGACCCCCAACATAGCTTCACCTGCAAATTTACTGATTGTCCTATCTCCAGCGAAACTTGCATACATTTCATAAACTTGGGTTATAAGTTGACAAAACTCTGCAGTGTTGGGTTCTCACTGAATATCCCAACAGACGAACACTCTTGTCATGTCGTCCAAGTCGTTTGGTATAATACAAGGTGGCCTTGGTTTCCAGGCTAGGGGCATCTTAATAGTCCTCTCGGTGGTATAGCATGTTACACCCCCCCCCGCCCATATCCTGGAAATTGCCGACCCACCCGGCGTAGTTCTGATCATTAACCCAGCGCTGGGAATCGCTGGTTGCATTGCGTGCCTTTAAAAGAAGGAAATTCATATTTTGAATTGTGGCTGGGATAACACAACCTTTTAATCTCAATTTGCTACCGAAAATGAGATTTTTACCTTATATACAGTGAAACCTATCTCTGTCTTGTAGGTTGTGATGTTCTCTCTTGGACGTCTAGATTCTGGCATCCAGTGCATTACTACTGAACACTGCCATGCTTTCATGGCTGGGTCATTCATACCTTTAATATACAGTAACCTATCTTCTGTCTTGTAGTTTGATGTTCTCGTCTTGTACGTCCTATATGCGTGCATCAGTGATATACTACTGAACACTTGCCCATTCTTCAACGGCTGGGTCCTATTCCAATATACCTATATACATAAACCTATCTTCTGTCTTGTAGGTTTGGATGTTCTCTCTTGTACGTCTATACTCTTGCATCAGTGCTATTACTACTGAACACTTGGCCATGCTTCATACGGCTGCGGTCTATTCATAAACCTTATATACAGTGAACACCTATCTCTGTCCTTGTAGGTTTGATGTTCTCTCTTGTACGTCCTACTATTCTTGCATCAGTGCTATTACTACTGACACTTTCCATGCTTCAGGCTGGTCTATTCATACCTTATATACAGTGAAACCTATCTCTGTCTTGTAGGTTTGATGTTCTCTCTTTTTTTTTTTGGGTACGTCTCTATTCTTGCACTCATGCTTGTACGACTGAACACTTGCCATCTTCAATGGCTGGTCTATTCAACTTATATACAGTGAACCTATCTTTCTGTCTTGTAGGTTTATGTTCTCTCTTGTCACGCTCTATATTCTTGCATCATGCGATTCTTACTTACTGAACCCTTTGCCATCTTTCACGGTCTGGGTCTTATTCATACCTATATACATTGCACCTATCTTTCTTTTCCTTGTAGGTCTTGATGGTCTCCTCTTGTACGTCTATATTCTTGCATCATGTGCTATTACACTGAACACTCTCTGCCATGCTTCATGGCCGGTCTAATTATAAACCTTATATACATGACACCTATCTTCGGTCCTTGGAGGTTTGGTATTTCTCTCTTGTACGTCGATATTCTTGCATCAGTGCTAGACTCACAGAACACGTGCCATGCCCTTCAATGGCACGGGTCTATTCATACCTATAATACGTGTAAACCTATCTTCTCGTCTTGTAGGTTTGATGTTCTCTCCTCTGTACTCGATATCCTCTCCGCAAAATCAGTTCTCATTACTACTGAATCACTTGCCATGCGTCATTGCTGGTCTATTCATCCTAATATACATGAAACCTATCTTACTTTCTTGTAAGGTTTGATTGTTCTCCTTGTACGTTGCGATATTCTTGCATCAGTGCTATTACTACTGAACCTTGCCCATCTTCATGGCCGGGGTCTATTCATACATTATATACATGAAACCTATCTCTGTCCTGTGTCGTTTGATGTTCTCCCGCTTGTACGATCTATATTCTTGCATCCGTGGCTATTCACTACTAGAAACACTTGGCCATGCTTCATGGTCTGGTTCTATTACAATACCTTGATATACAGTGAAACCTATCTACTGTCTTGTAGGTTTGATGTTCTCTCTTGTACGTCGATATTCTTGCATCATCATGCTAGTACTACTGAACACTTGCCATGCTTCATGGCCGGGTCTATTCATACCTTATATACAGTTAAACCTATCTTCTTGTCTTGAGTTTTGATGTTCCTCTGTACGTCTATATTCTTGCATAGTGGCTATTACTACTGAACACTTGCCATGCTTTATGGCCGGGTCCTATTCATACCTATATACAAGTGAAATATCTTCTGCTTTATGGGGGTTTGATGTTCTCTCTTGTACGTCTATATTCTTGCATAGTGCTATTACTACTGAACACTGCCATGCCTTTCATGGCCGGGTCCTCTCCAGGGTTGTCAAGTCATCTGCAAAGAATCGTAAATGAGGTCTTACCGGTCATCAACCCAGCTGAAACTTCAAAAGAGGATTAGAGTGGATGCAAAAAAGCTGAGAATGATGACCAGGGATTATTTTTCATTCACTACAATAGACATGTTCATAAATGAAATTTTCAAAATATATCCCAGGTCAAAATTCAGTTGATCCCCCAGTGAACTGGTTTCAACGGAACCGTTTGAAATCCAATTGATCCCAGTTGGATATCCAGTTGAATCAGTTAATTCCGTGATGGAAAATGGAACCATTTTCAACTTGGTTTTTTACTACTGCTCGTTCAACAGTCAGTTAAGACCCGTTACAAACAGTTGAAACCAGTTAGTTCCCCGTACCAACGGAAAAATGGAACAAATTTCAACTGGATCAATGCATTTTTGACCTGGATAGTAGTAATGCAACTTTTCCATATTACCAAGTGAAATTCTATGATTACAACACTCACCGTAAAATGGCCCAAAATGGACTTTTCACAATTTTAATGTTCACTAGTATCTAGACTCTGTAAAAGATTAATTTGTTCTCCTTGTCCTCTAAAAACCTTTTACCTGTACCTACCAGGTTTGTGATAGTGTGAGACATTGTGGATAGTCGCGCATCTGTCCTATGATTAGCACAGCCTCTCCTGCATTTCAATTCTTCTGGCACCCAGTCCCCATGGACCATCACAATTCTCAATATTACCAGCTGAGGGACAATATACAGAAACAACATTAGATTACCAGCAATGTGCCAGTAACTTTCCAGACTCATTGGATGACAGAAAACTGTGAAAGAATGTGGGTTGGTTATTTTTATGAACTAAATTCAAGCAAGGCATGACACAGTAGTAGTAGTAAAGTAGTAAAACCAAAGTTTTAAATCCAGTTTGGTCCCTGTGAACGAGGGTGGCCTGATTAACCTCACACGTGCAGCAACCGCCCTTACTCCCTCCTTCCACTTCACCGGATTCAAAGCATCCTCCATTATCAACCCAACCCTCCTACTCTCCTCCACTTGCTTCTTCCAAGTCTTCTTTGGACGTCCTCTCCTCCTCAAACCTCCCACCTCAAACTCAAAAGCCCTTTTTAAAACATGCCCGTCACCCTTCCTCAGCACATGCCCATACCAACGTACACTATTCGCCTTCGCCAAAGAGTCCATTGCTTCTTCCAAACCCAACATCTGAATCAAGTCCTCAGTCTTCATCCTATCCATCAACTTCACACCACAAATCGCTCTCATCATTGCTCTCTCTGTCCTCAGAATCCCCATCTCTTTTTCGCTCAGACACCATGTCTCACTCCCATACAGCATCGCTGATCTCACACAGCTCTTATACACAAAACCTTTCATCTTCAAAGGATATCTTTTCCCTTGCAACAACTCCCCACATTCCCTAAACTTCACCCACCCATACCTCACTCTAGCTGTTACAGCCACCTTGCATCCACCGCCACCTTAACATTCTTCAGAAATTTTCTCTTCCCCTTGCCCACTAACACAAAATCAATCTCTGTCTCATTTTCCCGAGCTAAACGTCACTTTCCTTTTGTCCTCTCTCCTGAACCACGTATTCGCTACACAACTCTTTTTCATCACAAAACTCCAACAACAATCTTCCTTCCAGATTCCTCTCCCCAAACCCATTTCCTCTGTGAACACCTTTTCCCCACATGCCCATTGCACACATGACCAATTTCCCCACACATTGTACATCCCATTCATCTGCCAACTCATCATAAAAATGCTCCTTCTCTTCACACCTCCTTCCACACTGCGGGGCATAGCCGCATACCAACCTCACCACCTCCTCAAAAATCATTACGATTGACATCACCCTATCACTCTTCCTTCTCACCTCCACTACCTTTTCACACAATTCCTCTTTCACCAAAACCCCCACACCCCCAATCCCCTCACTATTACCTGCCCACCACAATTTGCACTTTCTATAGGGTTGCACGACATGGGCTTTTTTAGTAGTCGACTAGTCGCTCCCCAAATAGTCACGACTACGACTATTGGCGACTATCAAAATGTCAAAATTTTCGCGAAGTTTGAGCGTGTACTTCATTTGTTCAGAATACATGTAAAACCATGCACTGATTGTACAGTATTCACGATACGATTAAAGGACATTGTCGGGGACATTGTACACACTTTTGACGAGTGACAACACAATAAAACACACTTAATTTCAGCGCACAATTTTCGCAAATTTCGTGTTTTTTCCGCGCACCAAAAATCAGAATTTTTCGCGACAAATCTGCGCTGAAAATGCGCCGAATCTGCGTAATTACGCACCTAAAGGGAAGGGTCCTGGTAGACAACCATATCCATTTTACATATGTGTAAATAAATTAATCAATCGATCATGTTGATGAAGATATGGAAAAATTGTTGCCTATAATCCATGATCCCAGCCGATAATTCCCTACTTGACCTCTCTAAAACTATATGTAAAAGACCCCAAATATACCGCAAGAGTGTCAATCACATCAGCACAGAGACGGCTCTCTCTAGGCAGTTGTTTAGTGCTTTTGTGTCCTTTCCCGATTGAGTATTTACAATAAAGCAACTACCTCACCCCCATTTAATGAAATGGATCAATCCAAACATTGGCAGTAAACAACAGTTTCATTCATATGTTAATCGAGGGGGGTCTGACATTTGCAAGTAAACAAGAATAAACAACGGTAATTAAGTCCAGATTATTTTATAAAAAATCATTTAAGAATAACAAACCTAGATTTGACACCCAAACAAATGATCGTGTGTTTTAATAACTAAAATAATTTTAGCCTGAAAAAAATAGTACCTCGCAATATGGCCGCCTGCATTTAGCTGCATGCCCACATGGCCTGGCGGCGAAATTTGATACAAAATAAAGCTAAATAAACAATGAATTAGTTAGAATCTGAACTGGTATTGCAAATTTGTGATCAGAAATTACAGGTGAGTGATAAATTATGTGTGGTCATGAGCTGAAAAGTCACAAAAGATCAGTATAGTTCAAAACTGTTAGTTTACTGTCTTGGGGAATTTCCCAGCTAGCCGCACATTCGCAATCAGCTCAGGGCAGTGCAGGGGTTAACCCAGCGTCAAAGCAAATCATGCGGGGAATTGGACCAGCTAAAATCTTGACTAATCATGGATTTCTCCTACTCCATTTTAATAAATGATAGGCAGTACATCCCAAGCGTCGGTATTTAGTGCTTAAAAACAAACTTTTTCTCCCTCATTGTGCATGCTTAATGACTTCCGATAGTGTAGCATAGCATCCACTGAAATATTTACCAAATAGTCGACTATTGCAAAACAAAAGTCGTAGTCGCGACTATGGCCAATAGTCGCGACTCGCGACTATAGTCGACTTAGTCGTGCAACCCTAACTTTCTACCCCATCATCCTAGCCCCCTCCACCTCACCTCCTGCACACACTGGATATAATGTAGGAGCTTTTTGTTTGAAGCTAACCAAGGTTATAACAGCAGTTAGGCTATAAAGCAATAGATTGGTTGATGTAAAAAGCTAAACAAGTTTTGTGGGATTTTTTAAGGGTCAGCCAGAATACACCAACCAAACATTTTTAGATTTTTAGGCCTTACTCATGGAATATGGGGTGACGCTGAGAGATTGGTGGCATCCCCAGACAATGCTTAGTGCAAATGAAAAGAGTGCAGGCACTACAGTATGCATGCTGTCATAGTGTCCTACAGACCGTATTCAATAGACAGCCATGTTGGTGGACAAGATGCATACATTCCAGGACTACAATACATTCACCTGTCAATGATCCCTGTGCAATCGCTAAACATGGATCGATTGACAGGTGAATGTATTGTAGGCCTGGAATGTATGCATCTTGTCCACCAACATGTCTGGTGGCTGACGTCATATTGAATACGGTCTATAGAGATAGAGAATTTATCTTGAATTATTAATTAGAGGAGTTCACACAACATCTGATTACGATTGAAGATCTTTGAGATGTTTTCAATAGCTGGTTCAAAATTGTCAAAGTCACATGATATGGAGCATTTTTCAATGCAACAATCCTGTGAAAGTTTGTTCCTTTCCTCATATACCTAGAAAATTGATAACCCATCGATTTAGGAAATGTGTCGGCCATTTATCACTTTCGTCTGATTTTGTATTTGTCTGTTAATTTTCAAAATTTAAGGCTGACTCAGATTTTCTAGAGGAGAGCGCCCTCAAATTCAACAACTGGTTTTTTGCATATACAAAAGCCTTGTCCATATAAAGTGGGGGATGGGTTGTCGATTGGGTCACCCCCCTTTAGTTTACCAGTCGCTTTTGCTCACCTCTTGCCCGTCAATCAGCAGTGCCCATTGCCATCAAAATCGGGCCCAACAGTACAGGTAATCACCTTGTTGAATTGCTGTGTGAAGTCTTCAGTTCATCCTGATTCACAACAAACAAAACCAACCACAGGTCAATCCCACTTTGTCACCACAAAAATTAATGACCGTACTTGCAATTTTTTGTAATAAGTTAAGCCTTGATATCTTTATGAAAAAGTTCTCAATTTTTCTAAGACTCATCATGAAAAATATTTCTATTTTCTGATTTTTTTTTTGGTTAACTTTTTCTTCACAACCAAAATCTGTAAAGTAAGCAAACATGAAGAATGTCTTTCAAAGAAGCCCCTGAAATTTCCAATCAAATCAACATGCAAGTAAATTAAGTCATGTGCCAAAAATACAAAATTATTCTTTTTTATGTAAAAAAGTTAGTCTGGCAGCTTGCTTCACGTTACTATGCACAGTACACACAGCACAAATCTCAGTTTTAAATGAAAATAGGGTACGCAATCAAATAAAAAGGTCCTTCTACCATTTTTTTTTATTAACTATTATAATCACCACAATTGTGAAGTTATTCTAATTTTTTAATCCAGTATCCTTACGAATGATCCACCTCGTGCATTTTTTGTGCTCAAAAAAGACATCAGACACCCCTTATGCCACAATTAAAAATTATCGGTGCGCCCATGCCTACAGCGGTCCCACGCTAGAAATCGTACGCCCATCACTAATCGCCACTGGCATCCTGAATCCTTTGCTCATTGTTTTGTACCTTCCCAAGGCTCACTTGCGGGGACGGGCCTGGATGAGGGTTACTAGTTGGATCATTCGTAACGTATACAGTATAAAATAGAATAACTTCACAATTTTGGTGATATATTCTCTTCCATCCTTATATACATTACAAATGGATCAACAAGGGCATGACTGCCCCACTGGTCAATAGTGGAGGAAGTGGAGCCGGTAGTCTCATTGCTACGGGTTTTTTCACGCCATGTGAATCCTATGGAAGCTGAATAATTTGCCCATGGTACATCCATATACTATACATATACATATAGGCACCTCTATGTCAAGTATATACCATAAATTGTATAATATATACCGGCATGCCTCACCTTATGAGCATAATGGTATGATCTTAGCATCCCTCCCTCACTTCTACTCTTGGCTTGCTTGCTGACTGGATGGTTTTGGTCACAATTTAAAACTAGTCAGGACTGTCTTTCATACAAACATGCCTGGAACGAATTGTCATGCATCTTCCATCCTGCTTGCCTTCCCTAATGCCAGTAATGTTAACTCCTCAGTGAAAAACCCGAGATGTTGCCTAACTTCAAATGTCATTAGCATGCGGGTTAATGGCTATGTTACTGACCGCAGTGACGATGCTTTCACTTTAAAAGCCGTCAGAGATGAGGGAAATGACCCAGCGTGATATGTTTGCTTTGCTAACTGGTTTAAGGTAATGATGAAAAAGTTGGTCCCAAGAAATAGAGGAAAATCCTAGATTTTCTAGAAGGTAGAGATGAGGTAAAAAATCTTCGACATTACTACTCTCACTGGACACGGATGTTTATTCTCAGGACCACCAGTAATGCTAGGAAGCTTTGGAAGAACTGTAGGCCGGGGTATAAAATCGAGTGACTGAGTTTTGGCTAGCATAATCCAGAACACTTTAACCACTGTCCGAAGACAGAACCGATCCGCGAACGCATCATCGAATCCTAGTAGTCCTTTCAGAACCAGACCTCGCCAGCCCTCGTTGGCGTAGTTTTGCGAGGTGAGCAGTTGATCGCTAAATCCGAGTACGTGCACTAAGCTGGCGACTGCCGACCCCCCAAAAAGTTGAAACTGCGACAAAACAGTCTGGCGGTTGTTATGTGTAGTTCTGAACAATATACAAATAAGATATCTTATTTTGTCTGTTTCTCAACATAAATAGCGCCCTATTTCCATTTAATATTTCTTGGCCAGGAGGGTGATACATACGATGATTGGCGACGCTTGATCCGAGTCCGAG
>JAMKCH010063923.1:0-17622 GCA_023653785.1 Ophioderma brevispina
TCTCTCCAAAAGGGGTGCGGAAAGCAAACATGTTTGTGCCTGTATGGTTTGGATAAGCTTTTCAGAACAGAAATTCATTGAAAACAAAAGCGTGCTCAGGTTGTTTGTAGGATTTTTTATATGTTCTTGAAATAGAAAAAAGTCAGGAAAAATTATTTCATTGTGAGAATAAAATGATAAAGTTTCAAAAATTATACTAACATGCTCAGAGACAAACAATCTCATTAAATTGTCATCATTAGCATAAGCACCAGCTCACTAGTCGATTAGGAAATCTATATCCTCTTAATTTATGACACCAAAGAATTGACAAGGTTATTTTTCCGAATTAGGAACTGGACATCCAGAAATATGATCGCTGGAATGTTGGAATATTTTATGCAAATACACTCCTGGAAGGTCGTGTCCCTAGACTGTGTTCACATCGGAGGATTAATATACAGTGAATGTTAATCTATTTCACACAGTCGAATGGCTTTGCATAATTCTATGTGGGCCTCTCCAGCTCTTGTGCACTACTGACTTCATTCCATAACAGAAATATAACCTTCCTACAACTATATACCACAAGAGATACACAGGGGGTAGGACCGATCCTTGCTCATTTGGCATTGGATTTCCAACGGTAATTTTTGGAATTTCTACGTGCATTTACTATGGAGTCTCGACGTCCCAGTGACATTAAAACTCATCTCTTAAAAAACCTTTGTTCAAAAGATCTATTAATATCATATAAATTAAGAAAAAATTAATTGACGTCAAAATCCGTCCCGGGGTTAGTGTATTAACCCCACTGCAAAATAGTGGAATTTCAAATACGTCATTTAAATTTAATATTCTTGACCAGACCTGTCTTTATGTCCAAGTCTATCTACGTGTACCCGTTCGTATTCGTATATCCGTCCCCTCCTACCGGTTAAGTCGTTGACAGTCTAGCACCCAATCCGAAGTTGATGCCGTTTTGAATTGCTGTTGCTGTTGTTTGGCATGTCCTACCCCCCCTGATTTTAAATGAAAAAACCCCATGCCTCCAATATACCCCAATCAAGTAATTGTTGACACTGTGCAATTTTGTTGACGTCATAACAGTGTTGGTGACTCTGATAAGATGGCACAACTAATTCCCCAAAATGGAACTTTGGACCCCCTTTTTGCCACACTCCATACTTGTCCAAATAATTCATAAGCACTTCAAACAAGAGCAAACTTCAAAGAAGCGTGTTGGTTGGGCCCACAGGTTTGGTCCTACCCAGGAGAGTTGGGAATGACACTCCATTGCTTTACTATAGAGATGTTTTGGTATGATTCTAAGAGATTCCATGGGGGAGGGGGGGCGGGGCATTTTCAAGGTGGATATTGTGTTGTGTCCAAAACACATAATAAGTTGGTTTTTTTTTTTTGAGATCAAATGATGTACTCATATCATACATTTGTTTGAGGCATCAAATTTGTTGAAAATACAAAGTTAGGTACAGGGTATGATTTTTCTCTTGCTAGGTTTAATAACATGTTAGGGTGGCGTTTATGGCCTTTTGGCCATCCTCCATAATTGTCATCGATTTGGGTCACCTCTGTGTTCCTTAATTATTTGTAATGTGAGTTTATGGAAATTGTCATAACTTGATTGAGTAGGAATGCAACCTATAGCAATACAGTTTTCTTTGATTAGTTGTCCGCATACCCCCCAAAAAAAACACTTGCAATTTGAACATTCTCCCTAATCTCTATAAGGAATCCCTTGATAAGTAACAAAACACCAGATATAATGATGGACCATGAAAGTGGATAAGTATATGTACATGTACAACAAGGATATGGCCTATTATGTCTGCATCACTGTGTTTTTTGGATTTGGTGATGCGCTGCATCTCTATGTTGTGTGCTGTGGGAGCTGCATTTTCCATAAAATGTGGCTCATTGTCCTCTCTTATTACTGGTTATTGCTTGGTAGAGAACAGTTGAGATAGTGTTATATTTTATGTGGATGACTCATTTTAAAAGCTCGATTAAACTTAAAATATGGGGGATGTTAGTTTTGCGATTTCATTGTCTTTGTTATACAGAACTTTTGTTTTGCAAGATAATGTAGAAGTGCAATTTGAAATTCCTACCACGCACAACAGAAAAGTGAGAAAAAAATCATTGACTATCCAGATTTCTATCGGATTTGTATCTTGGGCCTTCTGAAGAATGCTCTGTCAAAAGGGAAAAACAGTGATATGTTATTGATAGGTCTTAGCTCTAGCAGTTGAAGCCCAGACCAATAAATATGATCGAGCTTTTCACCCTGAGCAAACGATTTATCAAAGGTGTAATCAATTGCCACTTTTAAGGCTAGTGAAACCTACAAGACTTCTGAAGGGCTTGTGTCTTTGTAGATGAAAACAAATTCACGTTTCAACGCTGGTACTACCAGTGAAGTATATTGGTCCTCCTTCGACATAGAATATTTTTGCAATTTTTTATTTATTTTTCTATTTTGATTTTTGAAATTGGTCTATTTATATAAAAAACATAAAACAAACAAACAAACACACACTGCAGTCAACCATCAGAGTTGATCTAATGTGGGTGTACAGCATGTATACCCCACACAAAACAATTACTTTACGAACATTTGTTCGTTATCATATCGTTCACAGTTCTAACTGCAAAAATTAAGTTTCAGTGTAACTTTTTAACACTCAGCTTGGGCATTGTCACTAAGGCCAAAGGAACACAAAAATAAGTTTGTCTTGTATCTATTTTTTAAAGAAAATGAGCAACGCTCTACATAACATTGCATTGTGTTTTGGCCCCCATATTCCTTTTTTTCTGCTTTTTGGCCATTAAAAAACTTTTCCTGTGATCTAAAAGAAAAGTAGAAATTGCTAATTGCATCCGGGTTATGCGCAAAATTGGACTCCAACATACATGGGGGTACAACTTTTTTTAAGGTGCAACGAGAGATTTCAAATACAGGTATCCTTAACAAAATTGAACATTCCGGGGGGGGGGGGGGGGGGGGGGTGCTTTTTTGCACTGGTGTAAGCTTTCTATCAAAATATCCCTATCTGAAAGGGTTAAGCTGAGAACTGTTTGTTTGATACAAAAATTTTGAAATTCCTAATTTTCCATAGACAAGTAGGAAATTAAGCCTGTTTTCTATTGAAATATACACGAATCCACGGGGAAGCCTCGAAAGGACACCCTCTACGTCGTCGCCATTACTGGGGGGCACCCGGCACCAAACACCCAGTACACACACGCCGCATATTGCTTAACTAACAAAAATATCAGCCATATCAATGATAATCAAAAATACAATACAACCTCCTTTTTTGCAATTGTTAACCAATTTCACCGTTTATTTCCATTTTTATGGAAGGATGATGGTCAGGGAGCTGGCCTAAACTGGAATTCAGGCAAGGTCTTACTGTTGTTGTAAAAATTGAAGGTATCTCGCCCATTTTCGTTACGAGAATGAACGCTTTGGTTAGAATACGTGTTTAAAAATTGGTAAAGTAACAGCCGCGTGTAGCCAAAATAATTTTTCGTAAAATTCAAACATCCGACAAAAAATAAAGTAACAATATAATGTTGATATATTCCGTGTACGTGAAAACTTGATAGTTCCCAAAGACCGATCGTATTAGCTGAAAAACGTGACATCTTCCGATGCGGGTTGTTGGTGTTTTAGCAAGGACACTTCCGTGCCATGTGATCGATTTCGGAGATCCTAACAAAATTATCTCGTTGTGCATGGAATGTGCTACGCCTGGACTAATCAGTACACGTGAAAATTACCGTCGAGTTACAATGTGGTATTTAGACTGCAATGGATACGATGATTGTGTCATTTGTGTCTTAGCGAGTTGGAATTCGCACCGCAGTTCGGTTCCATTTTTGTAACTTTTTATCGCTATTTGTGCAGGCCAAGAAATTTACATTTTTCCCCTGAGCCTCCCATCATGATATACAAATGGATAACAGTGAAATAGTGTTGGTTTTTTGCCGTCAGAACTGATCAAAATTATCGCTTCTTTGTGGGTAACACTACAACGTAACCGCGGTATAACGAGAAATGCAAAGATTCCCCCCAGTCATGGCGGATGGTGAGTGCTCCGCCCACGGCGTAGGGCGATAATAGTCGCCGGCGGATTCTTGTATAAGCAAATAAAATCACCGTTGTTTTTAATTTTAGTTATTTTTTGTAGCCAAATAAAGGTAGGGAATCTATTGAGTGTACTAATCTATTTTAATCACTCCAGTAAATGATGGATGAAACTTTAAATCTCTCTTTGCACCAATCTAAGCCTTTCAAGTAGCCTCCGAGTTTCATATACCATAACCACTCGGGTATAACCCACCTCGGGTATAAGCCCACCCCAATTTTCAAAGAAAATACAGGAGCTAGCATACCCTCGGGTATAAGCCCATGGTAATTTAGGAACAATGTTGCAGTAATTACACCAACAAAATCACAAAACTGGAAACTATTCTATAGGAGCCATCAAGTAGGGCCCAAGCATTGGCCTTGCTTGTTTACTCAAATTACTTTGAGGAAGTGATGTGAAAATTGAACTTTTATTTATTTTCTAATGTTTTTAATTCTTCTACAACAAAAGTTTTACATAAAATGGTAGGTGGCTCTTGAAATGATTATTTTTTGCAATTTTGTATCTGAAATTTTGCCTCCCAAGTCTAGCCCTCCTGGTATAAGCCCACCCCTATTTTGAAGTAACATCTCCCTTTTTGGGGGGTGGGCTTATACCCGAGTGTCTTACTGTATTTTATCACCTGCCCCAAAAGTTTGGAAGCACTCAAAATGTCTTAAAGTAAGAATTTTAAGACAATTACTGCAATTTTGGCCCACCTTGGGGTAGAGGCTCAATTTGGCCAAAATTATTTTCATCTGACAAAAAAAAAAAAAGGGCAATTTGTATAGCACTACCCAGCAGGCTTTCACATAACTCTGCATGCAGGCTTCTGATACAATTTTTTTACCTAACTGCACTGTGGCCCTTTTTTAGGCACTTTATAGGCAAAGTTTTTGCTTTTCTTCTGACAGCTAAAACTTTAAAAAATATCCAACACTTGTTTTTGCCCTATCCTGTCAACATGGTCGGTCATATCTTATGCCGATAGTGGTGATAATTTGCTATGAACTGCAATATAACAATTGTTTACTGACCTATTTAAATAAAATAACACTCAGAGGTTTCAGGTCAGTACTTGAATGATATGCTGGATTTTGATCCCTTAGTAATGTGGGTGTTGGATCATGTGAGGAAATACTAAGAAGCATAGTACAGGTCCCAAAATGTCCATCTGATCAGTTAGGTTGGCATGTAGGTTTGGCTAGGTACCAGGCAAACCTTACCTGTGCGCGTGTATGAAGAGGAGGTAGGGTGTTCTTCCCACAATGCATTTCTTTCCAATACAATGTTCTGTACTGGTTGTCACAAATAATTATAGTGACAAAAGGACCTAAATGAACAGAACTCATCCCACTCTTGCAATTTAAGTACTGTTTTGTCACTATAATCATGTGACACCAGTGAAAAATTGTATGGAAGAAATGCATTGTTGGAAGAACACTATACCTCTTTGTGTGTATGTATGTTGGCACTTTTACCTTCCTAAACACATAAACAATGTAATTATGACATCTGCTTAACATTACAGTGGTTGTGAATATGTGTGCCAAATCTTAACTCTTGAAAACTCTTAAAAATATGGATAAAACTTTGATTTTTCTTCCTAGAATGTACTGCAGAAATGTTTGTGGTTTTCTGGTACATTGCACTTTTATGATTTTTGAGAGCTGTGGCTGACTTTGTTTAGTTGTAAGGTGCTTTTCCGTTACACTTGTTTGTTTCATAGAAGAGGCCATTGCCGACATACCTTAATTCCAATATTAAACGTGAATCTGACATACCATTTTAAGCAGCCATTTGTGTAACATTCCATAGGTTACTACACTCAATTGTAATGCGTAAAGTCAATATTTTGGGCAGATGAGATGGAAAAAAATTCAAGGTCTCTATCTGGGTGAATAATACCACATCTTGGATTTTGATTAATGGACTGAGTGGTGGGGGTCGAGTCTGAAGACCGGGTAGTGCCACTTTTAATTTAGCCATCCTAAAATGTGGTAGACGTTTCATAATAGAAGTCCCATTGATGCAAATTGATGCAAATTAAGTATTGCCATTTATTCCGTCCGATGCTACTGCACAATGTCATACTGCGCATGGCGGAATCAATGTAATACCTCATTTGCATCCATTGACTTCTATATGAATGTCTACCTATTACCTTTACCTGAAGTCTGAAGTCAATGCCATTGTGGGGGGGGGGGGGGGGGGGTTTTTTTTTTTGTTGGGAAGGGCATACTGTAAAGCTATTGATTTTAGTAGAAGGTCTGCCTAGGTCTGAAAAATAAAGTTTCTCTTTTGTATTTTCCTTCGAGCCTTAATGATTCCAGCTTGTATATCAGTCTTAATACCACGTCACAATACAATTATGTATTTTTTTTTTTTTTTTTTTTTTTAAGGTTTTTGGGGTGGACTTGTTTCATTGATTTCATGATCTATAACTTCAATAAGTAAGCCGTTAATGTTTCAATATCCACCAGCTTAATGGCACAAATACCCAGTTGATTTTGCATAAAATTCTTTAAAAAATGAAAGGGGTGCCCCCAAGAGTGAGTCTTTGTTTGGTTTGTTCTATGTGGTTGGAATACTTTTGTAAGAAAGACACGGTAGACACAATATCAGATAGAATTCGTGAAGGTTTATTGCAACTTGCTTATTACAAAGTGTTTGAAATAAGTATAAAAAATATATTATTGAATACAAGATATAGTATTAACAGTTTAGTTGTTGGTGAACCTTATTAGACGTAACCCTGTAAGCACTTATTAAACTTTGTCACCACCTTAGTGTCCTTGTCTGACTACCGACCACAGGGCCCCTTTGCAAACTATACCAGGGCCCTTTTACTCGCTGCCCCAAAGTCCCAAGATCTTTTCTTCATTTCGAACTATCCAAGACCCTTCCACAACTTTCTGGACAACAAGGACCTAATGAACAGAACTCATCCCAATCTTGCAATTTAAGTACTTTTTTGTCACTAAATGTCATTGACACCAGTGAAAAATTGTATTGAAGAAAATGCATGTGGAAGAACACTATACCTCTTGTGTGTCTGTACTGTTGGCACTTTACCTTCCTAAACACCATAAAACATTTAATTATACTCTGCTGCTGCTTAACAGTACAGTGGTTGGTATATGTGTGCCAAAGTTAACTCTGAACAACTCTTAAAAATTGGAATAAAACTTTGTATTTTTCTTCTCTAGAAGTACTGCAGAAATTTTTGTGGTTTTTGGTAAATGGCACTTTTATGAATGTTTGAGAGCTGTGCTGACTGTGGTTAGTTTTTAAAGGTGCCTTTTTCCCCGATTACATGGTTTTGTTTCATAGGAAAGCCAATCACGAACATACCTTAATTCCAATATTAAACGTGAATCTGACATACCATTTTTCAGCAGCCATTGTGTCATTCATAGTTACGACACTCAATTGTAATTGCGTAATGCCAAATATTGTTGCCGATGAGATGGAAAAACTGCAATGTCTCTATCTGGGTGAATACTACCAAAATCTTGGCTTTTTTGTGATGGATGAGTGGTGGGGGGTCGAGTCTGAGGATCGGGAGTGCCACTTTTAATTTAGGCCATTCCTAAAATGTGGTAGACCTTTTCATAATAGCATCCCATGGATGCAAATGAGGTAATATGCCATTTATTCCTTCGAGTAGCTACTTGCAACATCGTCATACAGCGCATGCTCGGAATCATGTATACCTCATTTGCAGACTCATGGGACTTCTTATATGAATGTCTACTATTACCTTTCCCTGAAGTCTGAAGTCATAGACTTGGAAAGGGCATACTGTAAGCTATTATTTTAATGTAGAGGGGGGTCTGCTAGGGTCGTGAATAAATAAAGTTTCTCTTTTGTCTTCCTTCGTAGCCATTAACTTATTACCCAACTTGTATATCATTCCTTCATACAGAGATCACAATAGGCAATATATTTAGTTAGGTACCCGCACCAAATTTTTAAGGTTGTTTGGGTGGCCTTGTTCATTGATTTCCATTGATCTATAACGTCATCAGTAAGCCGTTAATGTTCAAATATCCACCAGCTTCATTGCACAAAACCCCCTCAGTTATTTTGAAACACATTCCTTGAAAAACGGAAAAGGGGTGTCCCCAGGAGTGAGTCTGTTTTTTGGGTTGTTCTAATGTGTTGGAAATACTTATGTAAGAAATAACGGTAGAACACAATACATTGAATTCGGGAAGTTTTATTGCAACCTTGCGGTACAAAAGTTTTTGAAATAAGTATAAAAAAAATCTATATATGGAAATCCATTAATATAGTATGAACAATTTAGTTGTTGGTGGACCTTATCAGATGTAACCCTTTAGCATTATTTAACTTTGTCACCACCTTATGGTCCTGTCTGACCTACCGACCACGGGCCCCTTTGCCACCTATACCAGGCCTTTTACTAGCTGCCCCCAACCCAAGTCTTTGCTTTCCTTCATTTCGAACTATCCAAGACCCCTTCCACAACTGTCGGGGAGCCCTTCACAGCAGCTGTCACCAAGCGTGTTCCCTTCGTCTCAACTAAACAAACACAAAATCCCCTTCTCATCTTTACAAAGATGGCCCATTACCCCAACCTACCCAGGTCTTCGCAACTACAGCAGGGCCTCTTTCTACAATTGACCGAGGATGCCAAAAAGGAACGCTCCACCCCTTATCCTTTTTTTTATCTATACACGAACTCCCGATTTCGCCCATTCCAACACCTCACTGCAGCCATAGCTGGGGTGCATCCTGCGTGAATTCACCCAACTGTGCAGATTAAGTGTAGCTTTTGATTATACTTAATCAAGCCGTGGTACAGACTTACAAAAGATTTGGGTAGGTTTTTGGTTGGAATGCCCCCCATTAATGGCGGATCAATTCTGCCATCATTTGCTGTCGGATTTGTCTATAGGGACAATTTCCCCAGACTAACCATGGATCCCACAACCCATGGTACTTTTGGTATTACAATTTGATTCCCTCATGCGCTATATGATATTGGGCACAATCTAGCTGACTGGAATATGGCAATACCGCATTTGCATACCGATGAAACCTCTAACAAGATTTCCTTCTTAATCTCCCGAGTCGCATTTCCCACCTACGGCACCCCCCCCCCGGGGTTCTCTTTCTCTTTCCAACAACGCCAGGGGTTCCACATTAATACAACAATGGGTGTTTTTGCCATCACCCCTTCACCACCCAGCCCATCCAATATTCAGTGCTCATTTTCCCAATTGAAAAAAATAACTTGAAAACAAAAAACCAATAATATTTTTAATATTTTTATCAATTGAGTGTATCTTTTGTTTTTTTGATCATTTTCCATTTATTATTTTGGTTAAATCTTCATTTTATTTTGGGTCACATTTGTCACATTATCTATTTTTTATTTTTATTAGAAGTGTTTAAAACATTTTTTTCTTTCTTTCTTCTCTTCGTATTTTTTCTTGTTTTAATGTATTTGTCTTTTTTTCATTTTTAAATATTCGGGTTTTTTTTTTCGTTCAATTAATTTGTATTCAACGTTTTAGTTTTAATATTTTGCTCATTTAAATGTCTTATTTGTTTTAATTGTTTCCTATTTTTTGTTCGTTTCGATATTTTTTGATTATTTCTTTTTAACCTTTTAATTACTAACGTTAACGTTGTTCGTAGTTGATATGCTCATCTTCATCATTGTTATTTATATTGCTGTTTTTATTTTAATTATTTTTTAATGATACCACGCCACAGTCTTCCTGAACTATCTCCTTGCTTTTCATATTTTATCAACGTGTATTTTTTGTGTATTTTTTCAGTTGCATTTTGTTATTATTTTTCCATTTATTTTGTTTATTAACTGTGGTATGTTATTATGCCAATTGAATTGGATATTTCGTTTCAGTTACCCCACCCGCCCACCATGAATTTTCATTTTTGTCAAACTTTCCATATATTTGAGTTAAAAGTCAGATATATTCGGAAATCTTAAATACAGACATAACTTTCAGCTTCTCATAATCTCAGGCAGATTCGTTCGATCATTTTAAAAAACATATTTTGTGCCTGAGGGGGTTTACTTAGTGGTTTAATACTGAAATTTTAGATTTCCCCTACCAATGGCTAGGATCATACTCCTGCTGATCGAGCTTACAATATTATCTTGAAAATTGATTGTTTTTGAAGGAAATATTACTTAAGGATTATCCAACTGTTGATAAAGTCTGATTAGGTATAATGAAATTTTAGGTTTAGACACATCTTATACCAATTACGTAAACATTATATTAAATCTTGAATAATGAACTGAAATAGTGACCACCTCCTTTTTTTTTTTTTTCAACAGTCAACAAAAAACCGAAACTAACAATCCAATTCCATTGGCCTTAAATAATTTTTGTTTTTATTTGATCTGCTTATATTATTTTATGTATTTAATTAATTTTAAATTTATATTGTTTTTCTTTTAATTCTATTTGTTTCCTGTCTGTTTCCTTTTTTTATTGTCTTTGAGAAGCGTTTTTTTCTCTTGTTCACTTCATTGTTCAAGACTTGTTAATTCTTTTGAATTTTTTAGTTTGTATTTTATTTATATTTATTTATTTTCCTTTGTTTCCATTGTAAATTTTGTTTTATTATTATTAGTTTATCAACTTATCTTTCATTTTTAATTATTTTAAAGAATTGTTATTTTTTATATATTTCTTTTTATTTAAGTACTTTGTTTATTGTGCCTTTTCATTTAGTTGCCTTTGTTATTCTTTTTATCATTATTTTTGTTCATTACTTTTGTTATTAATTTAATGTTGCTTATAGTAGTTTGTCTTTTTTAATTAATTTTAAGTTCAATATTGTTTTATTCTTTTAAATCTTATCTGTATTTTTGTTTTTCTTTTTTATATTGTAAATTTAGCGTTTTCTTTTTTTTTTTCACTCATTGTTCATGTTATTCTTTTGAATTTTTTTTTTGTATATTTTATATATGTTTAAATTTACTTTCTTTGCTTCCGTTGGTAATCTTGCGTTTGATTATTATTAGTTTTCATTTTGGGCCTACTTATTCCCAACTTCGTGATTTCAATTTCAGCGGGTGTTGTTAAAAAAAAGTTACAAAGGGGGAAAAGGGAGAAAAAAAGCAAAACTGGCAACAGTTCTTTTTTCCTGGTAACAAACAGCTCAAACAAGAACACAACAAATACAACAAAATGAAAACAAGCAAACTTCTCTTGACCGTTTCGAACCCAGGACCAACTGGTACCAACAGCAAAACAGAAACAAACTAAATAACACAAATGAAAAATCAAACTCTATTGACCGATTTCGACCCAGGATCCACGGGGGGTAACGAGAACAGCACAAACAGAACAAAAACTAAAATAACAACATAACATCACACTTCTGTTACCGTTTTCGAAAACCTCAACAGGGACCACGGGGGAAAATAATGCCATTGTGAAGTTCTTAAACCGACTACGCTGACAGAGTAATTGCTATATTTCGTGTAAACGCTCATGGTCACAAGGTGATGGAAGACACCGAGGTCACATTGACAGACCCAAATGGCCGTTTTTACATGAAGATCGCATATACATTGTTTTTAAAAACACGTTAAAAATATTCCTAAATTTCGCAAGGAAAAATGGAGAATTTCTATGATTAAAATCTCTGCCGCAGAAATTTAATTTTAGGTCTCGGGTAATCTCAAGTCAACTATATAGTTTCCAAACATATTTGTAACATGCCTCTATGTACATTATCGTGATGTAAAGCATAGAGATCCCCCAATGGCTACAGTTCTACGGCAGGTCCGTAAAGTTGTGTAGTCGTTTCACAGACTGCAATATTATATTAATTACTGCGGCGATCCACGATTAAAGTTCTCCGGAAAACAAAGGGGTTCATGGAGATTTTTGCATCAGAGGGGTCCGTTACTAATTTTTTGTTTTGAATATGTATCGTAATTGGTCTGAACCTATAGAACTAGCGAAAAATTGAACGTTTTTTGTCGGGTACTTCGGTTCTCTCGCAAACACGAAAGTAGGCACGCCGCTACGGGCCCATTCCCTTACACTTACACCGCGGACCGCCGTAACTGTTTCCCAAAGCCAAGCTAATAGGTATGCCCGTCGGCCCCCTAAAAAGGCTTGTTTTCATGAGTATGTCCCTACACAAAAAGTGACCATAGGCATTGAAGTCCTGCTTCTGTAGCATTGTTTAACAATGCTATTGAAATTTTTATTTGCCCTCCTTAAAAATAGTCAGTCAACGGGGTTCTACATAGGTTGAAACTTCCATAACACATTTTGCTCATGTTGTTTATTATCAGTTTGTGAAATAAACCAATGCAAAATTCCCGCTTATCCTGGGAGGAGGCTTTTATTTTGAATATATCACTGAAATAAAAAAATATAAGAATTAGGTTTTTAACTTCACGTTAGCATCCAATCCTAAACCCTAAACCTAGATCCAGTGGCGTACCAGAGGCAGTTCAACCCGAGGGGGGGCAAATTTCCAAGTCCCACCAGAGGGGGCAAACTTCGCAAATCGTCCTGGTAATTTGCTCCAGTCGGTCTGAATAGGCACAAAATGTGCGCGTAGCGCGCGAGAATTGCCAAATTTACTGTAATTTTGCGAATTTGCCTGAAATTGGTTTGAAATTCCCAAAAAAGGAGGGATAAAAATGCACATTTTGGACCATATCGTCCCACTTTTCGTGCCAGAGGGGGAAACTTGTCCCCACTGACCCGGTCGGATATGCCACTGCCCCTGATCCTTCCCTTCCCCGAACCCTTGATCCTTACCTTAAACCCTAGAACAAAGAATTGTACATTATAATGTACAATTACCTGGTTTAAATGTGTCATTATATTTTAACCCCATGAGTGGCACAATGGAACATAAGTTATTTTTTTTAGATAATCAAAACTGCAGAATGCTGGTATGGATGAAGAGGGCTAGAGCTGAGATATTATCGGGAGGTGGATTTCGCTGGTTGTTGAGTCATTTGTCAACAGACTGTTTAATTATGTCCCTGAATCGGGAGCAGATGCAGTGAAGCGGTGGCACAAGCGTATCAGCGCGGAGAAAATGGGTCAATTTCTCGCACTCTATTTCAACTTATAAACTCCGACACAGCAGATTCAGGTGGAGTAGTAAATCAGTTTTCAGGGACGTGAACACAGATACTGGTGTGGGAATCATATACATTCAACAGTTGTTGAATGCATGATGTAATTATCAAATTAGTAATGCAGTATAGAAGTGCAGGGCAGTGCAAAGGCGGGGGGGGTACCCATGGGCCTAATTTGAATCTTAAGAATAGTGCATTTCCTGTTATCAGAAATGTCATTTCCCAAATCCTAAATAAACCCACAATATACTCATATACTTTCCTGGACATGGGTAAGTTGAGTATTTCCTTTTCGTAGTAAACTTTATTGTCACAGTGAATATGCAAGGATGGTTCAAGGATATTACTAGTACTACTCCCTAGACAATGATAAAGGTATATTGATAGCAATTTAGAATAACTTGATAGGGTTGAGATATTCACAAAAGACATTGTAGACAAGGGTACAGGAGAACTTGCAAATTCGGGCTAGATAAACAGTATTCAACAGCTTTTGACTATAATGAGCTATTTGCATATTTTACATGTCAAAAGGTGGTAGTTAATGACTTTACCACATACCCAACATCAAATTAAAACTATTTAACGTGGTAGGGTAATTTCATATACAGATACAAGGCTGACTCTGAGATTTCAAAATTTAAAAATTAGTCCAACCTAGAACTAAGAAAGCACCTAAAGGCTCAATTCCAAGGTTTGAGATAAATTAATTTTTGTTTCCTCATATTGATGTAGTGACCATTTAGGTGTAGTATAACAAGACCATAGGGTACTGTGTATAATTTAACCAAAATTTCGAATACAGAATTTATTCAAAAGTTCTGATTTTTTTCATGAGGAGATCAATTTAAGCTACCTATTCACACAGTGATGAGTATGGACAAACATGTATGTCAAACAACATGATCGGTTTAAAAACTGAGGGTGCCTTCTCAGGAAATCTCTAAGTCAGCCTTTACTGCCTCCTAATTTATCAACCTATTATCGGGCCAGCTTTTACCCCTGTATATTTTACCAAAATTGACTCACTCAAAATGTGAGTTGTAGTATATCCTAGAAGAATAGATGCATAGGGCTGAATTAGAATATTTTTAATTTTAAAAAAATATTAATTTAAGTTAAAAAAAAAACCCCAGATTTCTTGAAAAGTGTAATTACGATAATAACATGGGGCATTTTTCAACACTTAGAATCAAGGTTCAGCAACAAACGTCCATGTACCAACCATTGGTTTCATAATTACCACCATACTCAATCAAAATAAACATGCCGTGTTTATTAACATAATACAAAAAAAAAGAAATCGGACTGATAATGTAGTACATAACCAAATCAGAAAATCCATACAGTTCAAAGACACAGTCTAACCACATAGAATAAAATGCTGGTATAGATACGATGCAGACTTTGATTTGAGGCTGTATTTAGGATAGGTGTATGATGGGAACATCGTTGCAGGGTGATCATTGATGCGTGAAAATACAAGAGAGATCAGAGGGATGTTGTTGAGAAGGATGGGGTATTTTGAATAGCAATGGCAATTTAAATTGTTTTGAGACGCGAAATTTTTATTTGCTTTGTAGAATTTGTATTTAGATATCATAGACCTGTATGTATAATAATTAAATTGAACTAAGAAGGGGTGGTCATTCAATTACAGGAAAAACATTATTGATATTGTATGTATGTATGTTATGATCTACGCATGGGGGGGGGGAGGATTAAGCTTGCATCCATTTAAACATCCACACAGTAATACATACATCAAATAAATTCCCTACTTCCTCCTCTTTCCCTTCCTTACTCTAAGTCCTCGTCATCCTTCTGTCATTTCCTCTCTTTCCCTTCCTCTTCTGGCTTTTCTTTTCCCATTTCTGGGTAGCTGCACTGAATTTACGAGTGTTTGCGCTGATTCCGGTCAGGACAATCAGGGAAAATTTCCTCCTTCCCCGGCCTGTTGCACTTACTGCCTATGGTACAATTTTAAGCATTAGTGAAATTACCGAATGAAAAAAAATAATAGGTTTAAAAGGATTACAAAGCAATGAGAGGATACCAATTAGCACAGTAAATTAAAAGTGACTAATTAATTACAGGCCTATTAATTATAAGCAGAACAATTAAAAACCAAATATTTTCTGTAGATGGTTAAAGACAAACCTGGGACAAAATTTATTTCAGTTTTTTAGTATGGACTGATCTAGGAGAATACATCTGTATGCTATATAAATGCACAGTGCAGACCTTTCTACAGTATGTCCATATATTTAGAACAACTTCAAAACTAATCATTTCTACATTTCTAATCGTTCTATGTATTATAGCCTTGTCAAGGTATAAAACAAAAAAATTACCAACTTCATTCGTATTGTAACACTGTCGATACCCATAATGTCACGATCATGATAGGCATAATCATTGAAGGATTGGAGGCATATCCCTAGAACTAAAGAAAAAATAGTCCTTTTAAAATGGCTGAGATTTCACTCTATCAAGCACTTAATTTAAGATCTCCAATTCAGCATGGCCATATTTTGCATGATTATCCCACTACAAGTTCACGAATTCAACTCAGCAGAGAACCATGGTTTTTTGTTTGTTTTTTTTTTGGGTCGTGGTTTTCTTTTGAGTTTTTTTTTTTTAGGGGGGTTTTGTTTAATCTGTCCGGCTAGGCTTCAACCACTGCACCTTACCACAACAGGTATTTGTAGTTTTATGTAGACTAGTAGAATCCTGGAACCAGGTGCACAACAGACCACCCGGGGTGTACCAATTTATTTTTTCTATTAACTTCCTCTAGAACAGAGTGTCCCTTCAATTCTAACGCTGATTGCAAAGAACAATGCAATGTTCAAAATAATTTAGAATAAATGTCAATAAACAATACCAGTGTGACCAACGAAATAGCACAATTTGGGTTCTTCGCAGGACAGCTGCCAAGGTCTCTATTAGGGAAGGCATCGCATGAAAATTTGAGTACATTGGTAACTGGTATTCTTCCTCTCCAGAGACCTTTCAGTTGACGTTGTGGTCAGAAATAAACCGAAAGTAGGACCTGAAATAAGTTCCTTTAGATAAATGTTCCAGGATCCAGGCATATAATTGATAGTGTAAAGGTTGTAACTTTTGTGTGGTTTTTGTTAATTTTGAGACCTGTAAATAGCGACTTTAGTGTGTATAATTTGGAGTTGTAGAAGTTGTAACTTTTGGTGATAATTTTGATTTTGAAAAAAGTGTAACTTTGTGGTGTAATTTTTCACAATGGCTAACTAAAAGTTTATTTTATTCTTGAACAAGCCTTGTTTACAAAAAATATATATATTTTTGTAGTTTTAAAATTTGTGCTAGCTTCCTACTGGACTAAATGTTGTTGAATTTAAAGGTCCATGGCCTGATCGCTAATAGTCTCGTACCCAGGGACCCCAGACTTTACCGGGAAGGTGTGTCAAAATTTTCAAGAAGAAAGTGCTATTTTTCTCATTTACCTGTGAAATCTTCGGACAAAAGGATGTTTGGTTCCGATGTTATGAGTTTAAATTGGCCCCTTTTGGTCAACCAATATTAATTTTACCCACAGTACTCTATGGGGATGGCAAAATCACGTTTTTAGCTCCCACACCGAAAGGGTTGTTTGAAATATCGGCCCGAACTCCTAACAGTGGAGTTTTTGGGTGAAAGGACACTTCATCAAGCTGAAAAACTTCGCACGTAAATCGGTGCCATCCCCGTTTAAATGTTGCAGCGTTCTGATTAAATACTTCCTGGGACTTATGACATGTATGTATTTAGGGGCCATGCAGCAATTGATCTGTCCTGGAAACGTATTTTTCACCTAAAAGCGTAGAAAACCAACCACATACTCAGTTAACAATGTTAATGATTGTTTATTGAGCAGGGGTATTTGTAGATTGTAACTACAGATAGAAAGCTTACTGGTTCAAATCCAAAGGACGGGATGATTTCATCTTTTAAGGGAGAGCAGTATTATTCGTAGATGGTTTAAGATTCAAATCCAGAATTGTGAACTCGGATAAATCCCAGCTAGTATCCGCACCGGAATTAGAACCCGGGATTTGTAAAAATTGCACCAGACAAGCATCGCAACCACTAGGACGCTTTCTCCAATGAAGATGAAAAGTCTGGTTGACCAGGGATTGTATATTAATGTGTTTCCTCCACTTTGTCATTATTACAGATGCTAGGAAATACACACATAGCTTACGGGATTCATCCGCCAAAGGCCACAGTTCCAAACCCAAAGTGAAGTTACAGGAGGCTCATGGCGGGGGGGCCTCACACGCTACAACGGTAGGTATGCTAGGCACATGCTATAGCATGTTCACTAGAACTGGATACTGTATT
>JAMKCH010063928.1:0-92598 GCA_023653785.1 Ophioderma brevispina
TTAATTTCCACCAATACAAGACCATAGAAGATAGACTTCAGCAAACATTGAGCTAAATATATTCAATACCGGCCCGGTGTGCGGTGTAGAAAAACACTTGCAGTTCCTTTTCATCTGGGAGTGCAAGGACCATTTTTATATTGTTTCGCGGTTGAAAAGACTCAGATGCTACCACCTCTCACCACTTCCGATTTAGAACGAAAACGTTTTAAATGACGAAAGCGCAAATACGTACCCTCATCGCATAAATAAATCCTGAGAGCTTCTATAGTGCGTGGTCAATTAACTTTGTCCATGTTTTTCATCATTTATTCGAAAAGGAAGAAAGACAAACAAACATCATGCCAGAATGTTGCTGGGCAACTTTGGACCTAACACCTTTGGTGCAGAATTAAAATCCGTGACTTATTGCTTAACTGCATTTGTATTCAATTTACCTACCGCGCTTTCAGAAGAAACCTTTCAGACGATTCAGCTCGCCAAGAAAGTATGAACATGGTAGCCTAATCCCTCCACCAACACCCTTGCTGATCAGAGAATTCCCGGAATCACTTTGCTACCCAATCCATGACACTGCGTCACAGTATCCCTAGCGATCACCTGGCTCACTGACAGATGGATGAGCAAATGGTCGTCCTCTACTGTTGACTAAAAGCAGTTTGTGGACAGCCCCATCTAGCAAGCCCAAAGGCTTGATAGGAAAGCATGATAGGAAAGCATGGGTCAACCATCCACAACAGACTCAGTACTCTGGCGTTGGTCGACAAAGAACTTCCCTTCACAAGATTGGAGTAGAATTTTCACCAAACTGCGATTTGTGGAGAGCCACAAACCATTAGCCACATCGTAGATGACTGTGAGGTCTCCAGTCCCCAAGGGAATTCCAGGCCTGATCAACCTTGGATAATGAAACTATCAGCTGGTTAAGACGTCTTCCACTGTTGATTTTTTGGACTTGCAACCCCCCGCACGAACAACGACGAGAATACACATTTAGGGTCAACGACCTATAATCATGATGTAAACTGGTTACTTATTGTGAGAGGACAGTATTTTTTACTTTACTCAACCTGAATGTGGAGGTGATAACATCTGGCTATAACAATTGACAATGGTCCACCCCACCCCGCATACCGGCGCCATTGTAATATCTTTAGTTAATGTTTGCTGAAGTCTATCACTATCCAACTGGTCACGGATATATGAATGGGCACGTGTGGTCCAGTGGATTGAGCGTTCGTCCCGCAATCCAAGGTCATAGGGTTTCGAGTTCCCCTGCGGCCAACGTGTTGTGCCCTTGAGTAGGACACTTTACCCCTTAAATTACGCTTTCCACCCAGGTATATAAATGGTACCAGCATTATTCAATGCGGGAAGTACAGACTCCCCACAGCAAACATAATACGGATGGAGTCTGTCCCAATTCCTAAGGAAAGATAGATGGGCACTCTCCCCACTAGCTTGCTCGGCACAAACAGTTACTACTTTTTTTATTATGATGAAAAATTGAATGTGACATTATTCCATTTTTTAAGAAAATGTACAATTTTAGTTGGGGAACAGAAACGTTATGTCTGTTAATATTTAAATCACTAAATTTACCTCGGGTTTTGTCGATGTTCCTTATCCCTATGAAGGGACTAACAATTTGCTATGCAGCTTGTGTTATTTGGTCTACTCCATAGCTCCATTGATGTTACCTATTTTTTTTAATATACTTATCTAAGATAAGCCAAACCTTGAATTCCATCTTTCGCACGATCTCCCTTCCCGCTTTCTCCTCCTCTCCTCTCACCCCTCTCTCTCTCGCTCTTTCCTTTGCTCTCTCTTCTCTCTCTCTTTTCTCTCTCGTCGCTCACCCCGAGCACGTCTCTCCTCTCCATCTCCATCATCTCTTTCTCTCTCTCTTTCTCATCCCCCTCTCTTTTTTTGCCTTTTTTTTTTTTCGAAAGTTGGTGGCGGCGATCGCCGCACCTGCGCATAGCTTGCGCCGGCCCAGTATTGTACCCAGAGACAGACACATGTCATAACTCATGGCATTGGTTTTGGCTTTCAGAGCCAGTAATGCAGCATCTCAGTGAGCCAAGTATAAGTGAGATTGGAAATTCGTACCAGTCAACTCCACTTTGAATGCATACTGGGAACCATGTCCCAATGCCTTATATATGAAGGTATTTGATTTAATTGTGTGTGGGATGGATACTTAAAGCTCCACCCCTGACAGAATTTAACCTGCTGGAGTTTAACTCGTACCAAAATACAATCTGGACATAAGACTATCAAAAGGAAAAGAAAATGTCTTGCAGATGCCTTGTCCAGAGTTGCCTAAATTTTGTTCAGAAATTTTAGTATTACAACTTTATTTAATATAGAATAAGACTGAAGCAAGCAATGCAAGACATTATAATAAAAAGTGTAAATTTGCTTGTGTAAACTGTATTCAAATTCCCGACCAAATGGTTAAAGGTATAAAGCCAGATTTTTGGAAAATTTTCCATTTCATTCAAATTTTTCTTTTTTAAGTGGGGGATGTTATATGGCCTCCATTTTTCTGATTAAACTTTTAAAATATGATTTTCTCAATTTTTATTTGAGATAAGATTTCTCACAGGAAAAGCACTTCTTGTTTACTATAAAAGAGAGAAAGGGGAAGACCCTAGTTGTTTTTGCTAAGTGCACCTGATTATAGATTGCCCAATAGGGGAAGTGGGGATTCCCCAAGAGTGCTAAAATTAGTAACTGCCTCAGCTTGTTTATGCTTAAAGATCAAAGACATTGCAAGATCTGGGAATTCCCCCACAAATTTATATTATGAAGTTATGTAATTTAGATTGTGAAATCTGACTTGATGGTGCAAGTCATGTTTATGCATGATGATGATGTAATGGTATTGTTAGAAGGAGAATCTAGCACGATTTATTTGTGTTTGAAGGTATTCCTGACCTAGAGACGTCTACGAGCCGTCTACCTACCAATTGGTCAAAAGACAACCAACCTGACCAACAGAACAAGTCTAAGTTCAAAGGTCCACACACAGGGAAATGCAAACCAGTACATTATCTATTAACATTATTCTTTAATAACATTCCACCTTGTTTAATACACAACGTTGATGAGTGTGGCAAAATGACACTTATCATGGATTAATCCGCCACGGCTGCTCCACACTACATTGTTTAAACTTATACATTTTACTATGTCTGTGTAATCACCCTTTAGGTGCATGCCCCCACCTTTTATGTAGATAATAGCCCTAATTAATTGACTCAGTCCCTAACAAGGTGTTTACCACCACCCTAGAAACTCTGCATCCAATCAGGCCAGACATATACCAGGTTGACCACTTTTTTTTCTGCTGAGCAAACAAAAAAATGGAAAAAACTTCTGGGGACACATCCAAAATTATAAACAAATAAACCTATAAAAATGATTCCCTTTAAACTGTGCCCTCTGGTTAAAACAGTTCTATGGATGGTTGGGGGATTAAAATCAGTACTGAATTCCGTACTCATTAGAAAGTCTCACCACTTTAAATATCGCGTTGATTTGGATCTTTTAAAACATTTATAACACAAACTTTGAGAC
The DNA here is from genome assembly GCA_023653785.1 of Ophioderma brevispina. NCBI lineage: Eukaryota > Metazoa > Echinodermata > Ophiuroidea > Amphilepidida > Ophiodermatidae > Ophioderma > Ophioderma brevispina. The sequence continues at coordinate 3,586 of JAMKCH010063928.1, forward strand.
AGTTTCAGTTTGTACTATTTTGGACACTCCCCAATTCACCTTTTTTCCTAAACAGTTTCGCCAGAGAGCATCAGACCAGATCTACAGTGGCGTGGAATCTTTATGCATAACCCATTCTAAAGATACCAGGCCCCAACATATTTGTCCATGTACATATGGACAAATTTCTTCCAAATTAACCAATGGCACAGACAGTCAGACGATTTTTGTATGTGTGATAATCTTCCACTATTCTGAACTTTTTTGCTAAACCCTGTTGGGCAAGTTTATATCCAGGATATCTTACTCACATTTTGGTCTAACTTTTCACTCACTGACATTCTGGTCTTTCCTTGCTTTACTTTCCATTTGCTTACTTGTCTTTATTAGAGAATGTGTTCAGGCTGGTAACAAGGTTTTTTTTACGGGAGAGGCAGATTTAATAAAAAAGGATTTTTTCCCTAATTTGCCCCTTTGGGGAGGGGCAAATTTGACAAAAGCCAAACTTTTTACCAAAACTTTTAACCCTTTTTTTGACAAAATAGCATAAACCCCCTAATTTTTAGATCACTCCACTCGCAAAATCTTTTTGGGGGCCTTTTTGAGCCTTTTTAGGGTTTTTTAGCTTTTTGGAATTTGGGAGCATCTGCCCCCTCGCCCCCCCCCCCCATGGTTAGGGGCCTGCATATGTTTGCTTAACTCTTCATATATTCAAGTTTCAAGTCTTAACAACCCTTAGCCCGGACTTTGGGCTACTTCTAGCCCAGATTCACTTCAGCTGTTCTGTTCCATTGTTTTAGTACAGTGAAGGTGAACCATTGCTGAAAGCTAGCCAGACATAGCTATTCTGGCCGGAGCCTGTTCTAGATTTGTAGACATAATGTCTCGCCTCGAGGATGTTTTTCAATGAAACTGCAACCCTAAATCAGCTGGTCTGCCCACACGTTTTCCGACGAGAGGTCAGTAATTGCCAATCTGTACGGCTAAAGTCCTTGGTGTACGAGGCCCAGGAAATTGCCTATAGCATGGACCTGGTAAAGGGTTAAAGGAGAACCCGTACAACGAATGATATTATACAATATACTCTGTAAATAATTATTGACCACATATTGAGTGGTTTCATCGAAAACAGAATTATATTAACCATACCAATTAATTAAAACCATCTAGTCTGACCATGTGCTATTTAAAATTCTCGCTATTGTATAACGTGTTATGCAATACGGTCGGCACGTTTGCGTCACACATGCCATAGTAAATACAAATTATGAAAATGTCACGTGTGAAGGTGTATGACACTCACTACTGTGCCGTGGGTATCGCATAACACGTATACATATCCCATATACACTAGCGCGAAATTCAAATAGGGCATGGTCAGACAAAATATTTTTATTCATTTTTATGGTTAGTATAATTCCGTTTTTCCATGAAACCACTCGATATGTTCAATAATTATTTTTATAGCGTATATTGTATAAGTTATTCTTAGTACGGTTCTCCTTTAATGCCACAAGCTCCAGATCGAATCGGACATCCTGGTCTTGTTATAATTGCGATCCTATTCAATTGTGTTAGCTGTAAGCTCCTTCATCTCCAATCTTGAACACTCTCGTGATATTCAAAGGCTGAAATGAAAGAACAGATTCTTTGTGTGAATGCAATAGCTGCCATGAGGTACATCTGCATGCTGCCATGTATTAGGATAATTCAATTTATCTTATATTTCCTTGAGTCAGACTTAGTGGCTCTTGACATGGTTCTTCAGTGTGATGGTTCTTCAAAGTGTCTCCTTAATCCTCGTCTTACCAAGCCTTTTTTGTAACATGGTTTACCAAGGGGGTGGCCCCCTCGAGAATTCATTATAAAGCACCCGATGCTTATGATTTTGATACCAATGGATAGCTATGGTCCTCCTCTTTCCATTGATACCAAAATAAGTACCAACATACCTAGTATGGCGTCACAGTGACATCATCAAGTCCGCGAGTCGGCAAAATTGGCATTTTCCACAGAAAATAGGCGAGAATCCAATTTTGCACTAAAAAAACGCAGGAATATCGGATTTTCATGCAGTTTTCAGCTCTAAATGATGGCAATTGGTTAGTTTTACATAAACAGAGTTTTAGAGCCATACTGTGCATGATATTATCCAAAATGCACCATAAAATATCCTTGGGTGGCAACCACCCCCCCCACCTTCGACTTTGACGGCATACCCTAACCCCGGTGAAGGTGCTATCTTCACATTTTTTTCGCTAAAATGACCGGAAAGGATGAGAGAACGATTACCTAGAAGCTTTTTACGAAAGTTTTTGGCATTTTAGCGCACCGGAGCGAAGTTCGCGAGGGGGGTGGTAACCACCCCCCCCCTCCCCTCTTGGTAAGACGAGGGTTAAGAACCATTTCAAGAGCCACTGACCAAGAACTTGATGATAATAGTATGTTTGATGGCAATTGATGACAAATGGCAGCTATTACACTAACAACCTTCTTGCATTCACAGATTGGCATTCATGAACTAGCATAGGGAGGAGTAATGAAGTTTCTGCGTAAAAAGTAATTGCCCCTTTTTGGAAGACTTCGAGCTAAAGCCAGTTGTTTTCTACGCACTTTGCTATGTCATTTGCATCAACAGCCCTGATATTCTGTCCATGGCCACCAGCTGAATATATATGCCAAAGTATAGATACCAATGTTCCACTGCAAAGCTAATGAAGGTTATAAATGACTTATCTGGCTGCTGTAAGAAGAAAAAATTTGGGTGGGCTATTTTCCTACAGGGTATCTGAAAACCTGCTTAAAATGTCTGAACTATTTATTAAGGAAGTGATGGAATTTCATGATAAACATATTTCGTCGCCCACATCACATACTGTCTTATCTGACATTTTTTACTTTTTTGAGATATTTTGCATATGTACATATAATGTTAAGGTCTGTACATACACAAAGTTACAATCTTGAAAGTGACCTAATTAGTGAGATGTTAATTAAGAATTTTGATCAATAAGCTCAAAACTGCATATGGTGATTTCACATACTGTCGTATGATTCATTTACACGTAGTTTCAATAGGCGTATAATTAACGCTGTTCGTAAAACAAGCTGTTTACGTTTTTCACATACAGATCTATGTGCGTCGTATCTGCCTCTTGCGTGAACATGACGTGTTTCACATAGAGATCTATCTGAACGCATTGATATATAACAGTGAAATTAGCATCGTATGTGAAAATGCGACTTTTTTGCGTTTCACATACAGACTTATGACTTTGTAGCTTTATATCAGGAGTACAATTGCACTTTCAAAACCAGCAAGGTTAAAACTTAAACTTCAGAATGTTTTCTTTATAATGCAAAATTAAAAAAGTAAATTGTAATGTTTAATTCCATAGTACAAACATGCAATCTCCCGGTAGAATTCAATGGTGATTTTCTTGAAAACCACATTTCGTCAGATAAGACCATATCTGATGTAGGCGACGATTTGACTGGTATATTTTCTCTAAGTAAATGGTATTTGGTTGGTAAATTTGAGGTAATTTACTCCGCTCTTAAAAATTTGACATCAATTTGCCCACTATTAGGCATACCAACTTTAGAGCATCTCGTATTGAGCATTAAGTTTGCTGTGAGTTTGGTGATTCGTAACAAAAAATATTCTGGTCACCATATGTTGAAAATTTGGTCATTGGTGATTTTAGCCTGTACTATGGCATGGTATTGTATTTCCTCTGTGAGAGTTTTAAATGTGAAAGAAATGTGCAAAATTTCAAACTTGCTCAGAAGAACCACTGCCCCAAGCTTCATAAGGGTTGTACACAAATTGGGGTCAAATGTTACATTGTCCAATAATGCTCCTTTAATTGCTCTATTTTACAAGTGCTAAATGCTTGGCCAAATTTTAACCAGATTTGGTCAGTAGTTAACCACTGACCTAAGCTTCATATGTGTTGTACACAGATTAAAAGGGTCAAAGGTCACATGAGTAGAAAGGAGAGAGAATTACCTGTCTGGAAGACTTGATGAGTTTGGCCATACGTTGTTCAGTTCTTACCACATCACTTGGGTCTCCTTGCCCTTTATTTAATCACATGTTATTAGGATGCGTGAGTGCGGCACATGTAACCAGGTACGTCCGAGGGCAGGCTTCTTGTCACCACTGCCTCCTTGCACAAGGTTGTTGTTATCTAGCATTAAGCACATAAGAATAATAGCAAGTCATCGTTATATTTAAAATCATTTGTTTTTAGGTGTAGATATTATATACCCCAAGATATTTCTTTTGTCTTGATTTCTTTCTTGCGACCTATATTTAAAAATAGTGTATTTAAATTTATAAGTTCATTTTAATAGAAAACATCCATATACCAACTGAAAATCTTACTCAAAGACACCTACTTTTGAAAATGCATGCAAACACAATTACACAATGGCATCGTGGGGTCAACTTTGAAATTTCATATCTGAACGTAAACAAAAGCTTGAAACTGTGGCGGTGTTTATGTTCCACAATGAAATTAATGAAACAGAAATAGGAGGAACAAATATAGGATGGTATTCTGAAAGGGAAGAACTAACTTTAAGACCTGGGTTTAAATCAGAGTAGTCCTACATGAGCGGCGGCGGCCCTTTTTTCCTTTAAACATACTGTGAACGTTAAATGTAAAGGTGAAAAATTCCTGATCAATGGGCCGTTCTGGCCCATTCCTCATTGTGAAAGTTAAATGGGGTACAGTGAAAATTCCTGATGCATGGGCCGTTCTGGCCCATCCATCGGATTTCTCACCCATTAACTTTCACAGCATTTTGAAAGGAAAAAGGTCCATTCTTGTAGGACTAACCCTGATTTTAACCCAGTCTAAATTAGTCTCCCTTTCAGAATACGCAGCCATAATTATGTTGAAATGAATGGCAAAAAGTGTAAGAGTTGGAATATTTCCTTATTTTAACACCCCTGCAGCTCTTAGCCTGATGAAAATCTCACCTATTGGTGTTAGGTCATTAGGACACTAACTTTCAAGCAAATTCTTAAAGGGGGGATTACCCGATTTAAGGTCTATAAATTTTTCATATTGATATCATGGCCTCACCCCAAAACCCCATCTGTAAATTTCAGCCGATATTTCAACCCGTGAAGAGCTAAATGTGATTTGTAATCCCTAGAGTACTGCTTAAAATGGAATATTGGTCGACCAAAATGTGCATATTTTCGCTCATTACATTCACTCCAAACCAACATCCTTAGCCCTATGATTTCACAGGGTATGAAAAATGCAGCTTCTGATATCAAAATTTTGACCACTTGCCGGTAAAATTGGTGTCCCTGGGGACAAGCTATTAGCGCTCGGACAATGGACGCTTAATGGGCTGAGGTCTACAACCTTTCTTATAACAATACTGAGTGGTCATTACTGATAATGCAGGGGTGTCCAACCTTTTTGACGCAGGTTCCACATTGGTTGAATTCCGACTACTCACGGGCCGCGAGCAAGGTATGGGGGGGGGGGCTCCAGTTTGGTTTATGACGTGCCTACGAGAGTGTGGAAATTGGCCAGTAGACCTCAGGGGGTTAATTACATTCACTATGAGTCGATAAAATCCTCATTCCCATACACAGTTCAATAGCTTTCATTCACAGTGTAATTTAGTATTTTTTATGATACCCAGACATAATGGTCAAGCTGCTGTTAACAGTGCCATCCAAATTAGCTACTGAACTGAGCCTTTAGTAGAGAGCATGGCTTATCTCATAGTGATTTCAATGTCTTAGATCAGGCCCAACTTTAAACCTGGTCAACTTTGTGTGCATGTGGGACTAAAAATCATGTATTCATAACATTTTGAATGCATAGCTGAATGGAAAGAAATTTCTGCCCCCCCCCCCCATATGAACCACGACCAACATCCAGAGACCCACCCCAGCCAATGCAAAGCTACAACCAACTTCACCTACTTCTGATGCCCCCAAGCCAGTCAAAAGACTAAATCGAACTGTACTAGTCTTAGGAGAATGCAATTTCCCAAACACCTTGTGGGTCGACTCCATCTACAGGTACAAGGTGTTAATATGTATCCCAGTAAAGAAAAAAGAACAAAGCTTGAAACTCTGGTAAAGTTAGCCCCCTTTTATCAAAGAGAACACCCCTCCGCAGTTATACTACATCTAGGAACTAACAACATTGATCATACGCTGACCAGTGGTGTTTAACCTCTACTTGAAACCCTTGTAACTGTGATTACAAGCACTGAACCTACCTGCAAACCCCAATCTTTATCTCCTCACGTTGACCACTGACCCCACAGAACAACGCTGTACCTAATGCATGTGATATCATAGAAATCCCGCAGAAGGACATGTTGACCGTACAGGTTGACATTCTTGTAATGATAGTAGAAAAACTTCCACCTCGACCTTCCACCTCGCACCTGATGGCCTTCATCTAACAAATGGAACATCCAGTCTCGCACTGACAGTTATTTACAGCACTTCATCAGATTTCACATTTGGATTTTCATTTCAAAGAAACCGGAAAGTGAAATAGACATTTTAGACTCTGGTCCAAATGTGTACACTCAAATTTAGGTCCTCCTACAAAAGTGTGTATGATATTGTATATGGTTGATTATGCTTTGAAAATGATTGTAAATGTCCACCATCTCTAATCTGCAAGCAAATTACATTCTTTAATTTCATGGCGATGAAAATGTAATTCCCATATGTTCACTAATAACTGGGAATGTATCGTATCAATATAATTGCATGATTCACCTGTAAATTGTAATTCTTAAACTCTTGTCAAGTTCATCTCATCACCTTTTTTCAGTTTGAAAATGCTTCTATGATATACATGTATGTGGTCTCTGTACTTGTAAACTTAAACAACCACACCACAGCATACAGTTTTTCACAATGCATTCATGTTCTTATCTTTCATGTTAATTGTGTAACTATTTGAAATGCTAACAAGTTCTGGTGTAATTCCTGTTTCTATAAACATGCCTCAATGAGCTCCCTTTTGTTATGAACCATTTATTGATCTTAACTGTTTTTTTCTTTCTTGTAGGATTAAAGATCACACACCTCATATTCGGAGTTTAAGAAACAAAGTATGATTATTTAAATATCTTTCTTCACAGCAACAACATTGATGTTCTCCTCGTTTTAACAAAACATGCTCACCAGTGATATTGAGCAGTGAACTAACAAATTTGATGATTATTATTTATTAGAATAATCAGAAAAGACCCACAAAGTCATGGTGGCCAATTGCTTGATATAAGGAAGTATTAAGTTCGTGAATTAGGATCTTCTCATTAATGATGTTAGCTTTGTGGATTGAACATTAATCTCCACAACCTTAAACCATTATTTTAATGCACTATCTAACGTGTCCCTGATGCTCAAGCTTACTATGTGACAAAAATTGATTGTCTGTTGCAAAATTGTGCTTCTATTTAATGATGATAGATATTGTATGTACTTAATCTTGATATTTGAAATTCAATTTCCTCCCTCATAGTATCTACTATTGCGAACCATTCACAAGCTCACTCAACTGAATAATGACTATACACGCATTACTGAAAAGAGTAAAACAATTATTGATCTTGCTTTTTGTGTCTCGGCCAAAAACCATTTCTAATCAGGTGTTCACGTCTTGGTCCTCAGTGCCCTTCTCTTATTTATGTTGTTCGTAATTGCATGCACATCTCAGCCACCTCCTCTAATTACAAAGACAATATCATATAAAAATTTTAATGTAAAGTGAATTTGTTAATACTATTAGAAATATTCCTGGGTATCAGTTCATACGCATAATGATTTGATATTGCTTGTATAATTTGGAAAGATGTGTTTTGTAAAGCATGTGTTCACATGCACCACAGGCAAGAAAAACGTTGATAAGGTTCACACAGAATGGATCAATAGTGAATTCTGACTGTTTAGCAAAAGACGTGACTATTTTTTCGCAAGAGCGCATAAATCTAATGATCCCATGATTGGCATATGGCTAATTTTGATCGGCAATAAAGCCAACAATATGCGTGCATTTCTCAAAAGAGATTCTATTTCCATTCTGCTTCTATTGCTGAACATGTAAATAACTCAAAAAAATTATGGTCTACTCTCAAAAGCTGCACCTAACAAAAAATCATATCTACTTCCATTCTGTTAAGACGGATGATGGTTTCACATCTTCAGCCAAAGATACTGCTAATGCCTTTAATAACTATTTCACTTCTATTGGTTCTTCTCTTGCAGATAAGTTTCATGATGCGCATAGGCAAAGAGCACATCACCTACAAATAATTTTCAATTCTACTTGTGGGATTCTATTTTTCATCAGTTTTTTGAATGTTTCTCCAGGTTTTTTTTATAAGCAAATATGTATATGTCTATAACAAGTCTCCTCAGGATTTTGATGGTTTCATCAGCATTAAACTCCTTAAGCTGGCTGCTCCTTATATGTAATTCTCTTGCTTTTATTTGTAACCTTTCTCTTAGTACAAGCATCAGTTTTTCGGCAGAAATGGAAAAAAGCCAAGGGACCCTATATTTTAAGACGGTGACAGTCGATGTGGAAACTACGCCCTATGTCCCGTTCTGCCCCACTTATTTCTAAACCTCATCGAAAGAGCTGTCATATCAATTGTATTCGGGACCTTTTTCCATGGACTTCTTTCTTTCTGTTAATCAATTAAGCTTTCGTGCCAATCATTCAAGCCCACTACTTTGCTTGATTTACAAGATTTTATTTAGAAAAATATGGATGAAGGCCGTGCAACAGGAGCAATTTTCCTTGACCTAAAAGGCTTTTTACGGACTGTGTTAACCAATTCTCTTCTCATGATACCTTTTCACCACAGGGTAATTAGCTGTTCTGCAACTTAAGTGGTTTTGATCTCAGTGACAGAATTCAGGCAGTCAACATTAATTCTACCTTTCTCCTTTTCTTCTGACTCCAAACAATATCAACAGTGGAAAGTCACAAGGCTCTTATACTTTGGTCCGCTTCTATTAATTTTTTTTGTCAAAATCTTTTCAATAGTGTTCACTTAAATGTACTATGTATGCCGATGATACAACACTTCTTTGTACTTTGACAACCCACACACTCTTGACTTTGAACTGCAGCAAATTTAAAATCAATTTCTAACTGGTTTGATGATACAAACCACTTTTGATGCAAGCAACCAAGTTTATGGTCTTTGGTACATGTCATAGTCTCAATAATTTCAAAATGTTTCTCTGGCACTGTAATAATGATACTATTGAAAGTGTTGACCAGTTTAAATAGCTTGGTGTAGGTAACTTTTTGATCCTTTGATGTCCTGGTATGATCATATCAATCATATTTCTGCATGTTTTCTAATCGTTGTGGGTTCTATGAGAAGACTTAAATATTATATTCCAAAACGACACTCTGGTTTGCTTGCATTCAATTGTCATGCCACATTTTGACTATTGCCCTGTCTGGTCCCCCCCCCCTAACTGTACTAATGATCTTATGATCACTTTCACTCAAAGTCTTCCAAATAAATTAGCTCGTATACTTTTATCAGCCGACATTTAGAACTCCTGGTTAAATAATGATGAGTATACACTACATGGAACACACTTAATGATCGGTTATATAACCATATCTATGCTTAATTTTTAAAATGCTTCAAAGGTCCCTTGCCCAGTTTACCTTTCTTCCAGTTCACTTTTATGCACTCAATTCATTTTAAGGGTACCAAATCAACCTCAAACTCTTTGTATGAACCACCTTGGGATCTAAAAGCCGGAAAACAGTACTTTCTAATGAGAGCACCACAATATGGAACAGTTCTTCCTTCATTTATCCGCTGTAATCAATACCAACATGAGTTTACCTCAGCTTAAAACATCTACCTTGTACAACTCCACATAAGCTTTTTGTACTGCTGTAGTATCTCTGTAGTTTCATTTATACTACTCATTAGTGGATTTTAATTCTGTATTTATTATATACCCTGTTATTTGTTTTTATATGTAATGTTTATACATGTATGTATGCAATGTACAATGTGTTTATAATATTCAGTGCCTCCTTGGAAATCAGTGCTTGTCACTGCAGGGGCTACCCTGCCTAAGAAAGTTTGTTCATAATAAAATAATAAATAAATAATTCAACAAACCAATAAAAAAAACCGCATATGGGGTTGGTGCCAAATTTAAGTGTTGGCAGAATACTAAAATTCCATACACCCATATTTGTTTTGACGCCCAGAGGTTATTTGAACCAATCCCATCATGCAGGTGTGCAATTTGCCTATATTGTCCTGTACAAAACACATGTCAGTACTTCGGGACAAAGTTGTTCAAGAAGTTTAAAAACCAACCAGACTTCATGATCTGCTAAAATTACCTTGGGTTAAACTGATGTAAATTGGGTTTTTTATCTGTTAAGAATAATAATTTTTCTGGGGATCACCTGACCTTTACGTGAGGTGAATCTCCCAAAAACTGCTGCATTGTGGGATTGGACTCAATACAACCCTCTGGTCTTCACCCCACCCACAAGACTCTTATGTTTACAAACCTTACATTTTTAAAGGTGCATTTCGTGATAATAGCACATTTAAATTTTGTTATGATTACTAGATATCCTCAAGAACGGTTATTTCATTTGATTCTGATGTTTCGGTTTGATGTTATGAGCGCAATTTGTTGTATGTATCACGCTGCCCTAGACCCACTGTGTTGGTAAAATTTCTGTCCCTTTTAATTGAAAGCAATACAACAATACAAATCTCTCTAGAGTAGATCAATTTGCATTTAAGGTTAGGCACACATACTATCTTGGGTCAATGTTCACAGAATGAATAAAATTCTTCATTTATTTCCTGGTGGGTTCATACTTAACGGTGGAGTGACCCTCGAAAACCTTGTCGCTCCCCACTTTATTACCCATCAAATGAGATTTTGGTATCGTAAGAAAATTTCATATTTTTCTCATTACAGAGCAAAAATTTTAAGCTCAAGAAGGTTTCCTTTTGATTTTATTGAAAGAGTTCCATATGTATCATCCCCCTTTTAAAATTGCACAGGAAACAAATTAAATTTTTATTTATGGCCTTACACTATGAATACCCTAACCCTATAAGGCCAAAAATAAAAAGAATTTTTACTTTACACTTTGAAGAGGGGTAATAGAGGAAACTCTTGCGATGTTATAACAACATATCTTCCAATGTGGTATTGCACATTTATACACACACACATCACACACACACACTGTTTCTATGAGCCAATTTAGTAGGGAGTCCATACCTGACCCATCTGACACTTTTTTCTTTCTGACACACTATGAATTCGGAAACCTTCAACGGTATAAAAAACACAAGTTTATTCTTAAGGGCTTCCAAATTCATAAGTGTGTCATGAAAAAGTGTCAGATGGATCAGATTATGGAAACTCCAATTTAGTACATTATCATGTTTTGAGGTGCCGATACGCGATAATATTGGATCCTTCCTACGCTTGAAATGACAAAATTGGATGATTTGCGCCCAATATTTTTATTGGTCTCGCGCTATGAGTTTTAAACATATTGTGCTCGACTGATCTCGCCCAATATTTTTTGTCAACTCATAGTCGCCAAATAAATTGTTCGGGCTGTAAAATCATCAATTTTATTACACATTTTGCTTCTACTATCAAAATAGGTGGACCAATTCAACTCAATACTTGTAATCAAATGTTTGGTGATATGCTTCCATGTGAGGAGAAAAATCGGATCCTGATCAGGTCACACACCTACAAATGGAAACGGCAGTGAATGCAACCTTTCAACAGCCGTACACATGAACATCTTTTGGGCCCCCCCCCCCCCCCCGGGAATGTTACCGGTACAGTTTCGACCTACCGGAAAACGGAAGTGGAGAAAGGCAAGGACGGTTGGAAGAGGGAGGGGAGAGAAGGGGAAGGATGGAGCGAAATTGAGAAGGGAAATGTGAATGAGATAGGCCATGAGGCCAAAGCGAAAAAGGTGCCCTCGGATAAGTGACCAAGTTGCGCCAAAAAAAAACCCCTGGAAAGTACAACAGTTTCTAATTCTTTATCTTCCGAAATAATTTTTCCTAAAATATAGAATCGGTTCTCCGTGTGTTCTCACTTCTAGTGTGTGCACGTTCTCGAGAAAATGAATTAAATGTCGTCTCATTTAATGCCCTGAAAATCAGTGACTACGGATGTACACCATAATTCATTGATCCAGCAAATCATGGGGCTATTTGATAATAATTCCGCTCGGGATGCCAGAAGACCACACTTCCACAGATTTCTTTCTTCTGGAACTGCATAATCCCTTGTTTATTATCTATGCCCTGAAAAGATCGCACATGCATAATAAACCATCACCCACCCCGAGTTAGATTTAAGCTATTTTCAACTTTCATTTCCATAAAAATCATGTTACACACAAAAGCTAATTACATAGAAAAATTTATGGAGGAGTTTGACCAAGGCCAATAAGACCAGACTGGGGTCAACCCCTGAAGTTATGTTCCATCATCTTAAGATAAGGACATACAAACAACAAACAACCAAAAACGGTCTCAATCTGCACCCATATTCAAATTACTCCAATTGAAATCACCAGCATATTACAGTATAAAGAAATAATGCACAAACTATTCTTTAATTTTGGAAATAAGTTCACTTTTAAATTGTTTACGAAAGTGAGGTACTGATTTTCGAATTTGTAGATGTTTCCCCATTGTTCCACATAATAGGACCAGTGTTCGCACGGATTGATCAGTAAACCTTTTCTATTTCCTACCGTAAGCTTGTAATTGTTGATATTTCTTCTCGTGGCCATACTTTGTGAACGTCAGACCGTTTTACACTGTAAAATAGCTGTTTCATGTACTCGGCAATTTGGTTAATGGATATTTGTACATAAATATACCAATCTCTAGTTTTTTATCTTATATTGTTTTATATTAAGAATGCGTACTGGTAAATATGGGTTCAGTATGGCTTCTGTAATTGCTATTTGATATTGTCCTCACTGCCCATTTTTGAAGCTTTATTAATTTATCTAGGTACGTTTTACAAGTATTCCCCCATATTAAGATTCCATAATTTATATAAGGCAAAATTAGAGTACAATATAGAGAGTAAAGTATACATTCCGGTATAAAATGTTTTAATTTGTTTAAAACACCAATGTTTCTTGAGATTGTTTTGGATAGATTATCAATATGACATTTCCAAGTAAGGTTTTCATCTATCAATACACCAAGAAATTTAGTGTACTTTACTCTTTCAAGATCTGTGTTATCCAATGTTATTTGTTAACATTGTCATTACCAGTAGATTCATTCCTCGAAGTGAGTTTTGGTGTACCCAATACCATGTAATTTGTTTTACTGGCGTTTACTGATAATTTGTGGTCCTGTGTCATAAACATGCCACCAAGTGTTGAAAATCAGAGGTCATGTACTCTTAAGTGCTCTACCGCTTTTTCTATAAGTCTGACAATAGTAAAAGTATACATTTTCTGAAAGCTTATAATATAAGGAAGATATCTATGGAAGTTTCAAGTTGATGTACAGGGTTGTCCAAAATATATACAGGGTGTTACAAAAAATACATGCTTTAAAACCTGTTAATGAAATTTGGCCATTTCTTCTTTACTAAATGCATTTTGTCAAAAACAGTAATATATTTGTATAGTGTGAAGATGTAGCTTTAACACAATGTATAGTTTGTTTAGGTTTCACGGAGCATAAAAATATACACGGTGTACCAAACACCTGTATGAGATAAATTGAAAAATACAATCATTCACAGAGTTTTGGCTCAGTATTTGCACACGAAGGCTTCAAAACAAATTCTGAAAGGTTATACAGTATTGATTGATATCATACCATTATAGCAATTGTAATTATACAGGGTGGCTTAAATATTAACGTGCATCACATATTTTCCAATTCAAACAACACCCTATCAAAAAAAATCTACCCAAGACATTACCCTGCCCAGAATTCTGGTAGAGACACAGACCATTTATAGTAGATTCAACCCATCGTGTCACCGAAGGAAAAGTTTTGGACAGCGTCGATTACTTGGTAGAGGAGACAGAATATGTGGCCTGTTTCACCTGTTTCATGAATGAACTAAGATTATCTTTCCTTTCAAGTTTACATGGAGAGTGCAAATACTTTTATGTTCCTTAGTATCCAAACACAGCTAAACACGGGCGCTCAAAAGTCAGTAATATTCAACTCACCTGTTACATTAGCTTACATTGAATACCATTGAAGCAAATACGAGTCAAGCTTTAGTCAGAATGTTTTGAGAGTTATAACTGTAAATGCGTTTACGTTGACTTGAATTGATTTCATTAAGCACGGAATTGATTTTTCTCTGCTATCGACTTTATTCTTCAAAAGATTTAGCGTGGAATTTTAATTTCCATCCACTGCAACATCCCCTCATTCAATGCCAATACCCAGGGCCGTCCCCAGAGTGGGGGGGGGTGTGGGGGGTGTGACACCCCCCCATTTGCAAATTGTGTCGGCAAAATGTTGACTTGTCGGCGATATGGGCGTAATGTCGGCGCAACTGATTGATGGGCGGATTGTCGGCGGTTGACTCCCCCAACTGCCTGTTGTTTTGTTTTTTGTTGGCATTGCTCGAGAATGAATTACTGTCGGTTGCAGGCTTGTCGGTTGTGATCGACTCCCCCTACCCCCCCCTTCAGAATTTCGAACCTAGTGAAAAAAATTGGGTCTACCTTGCGAGCGAAACGAGTCGAAAAAATTGATAATTCTTGAATCCGGCCCATGATTTTGTCGGCAACACAGACTCACCCCCCCCATTAAAAATGGTCTGGGGACGCCCCTGCCAATACATTCTGAAAAGTACTAGAGTTGACACGATGGGTTGAATCTACTTTAACATAGATCTTGGGTGTGTTCTGGTGTGATCCTACTAAATTCCTAGTGTGCGGGGGGGGGGGGGGGGTGGACATTTGGAATAAATCAATGTCCTACCCAAGACATTTTGATTACCCAGATCACTTCCCCAGACCATTCAATCAATAGTAGGTGACTGAGTTAAGTACCTTAATGGTGTAATTCAATAGAGTTTTCTCTAAGGGGTGTTTTATCCTATTAAACTAAACTGAACAAGGAACTGAACTAGGACAAGGTTGAAGTGTGCATGGTGTACATGATACTCTTTGACAAGGTGTTTCTCCTGTAAGGCGAGTTGGTTTATATTGAACTACTTTGCAATAGACAAGATGCTTAACAATAAGATAAATAAAACACACACACGTGTTATGTGTGTGTGTGTGTGGGGGGGGGTGTTCGTGTGCATGTGTGTGTGCATGCGTGTGTGGTGTGAGGGCATGCGTTGGTGTGTGTGTGCGTGCGTGTGTGCGTGTGGTGTGTATGTATAGACAGGACCCCAGATTGGCTCTTTTGGTTCAAAATGATCAAATGATTTTTAAACAAAACTGGGTACTTTGGATTGGTAATCTAACCTAAATGAAAAAGTCACAAAAATCGTAAAAGATACTTTAAATAAAATCGAGGTGAAAGTTTATTGATGAGTTCTTGATGACACATACTTTACAGACCACAAATTCAATGCATGTTAATTTGAGATGCTATAAAATGTAAATGGAAATTTTAAAAAGCAGCTTGCCCATTTTATTAAGCTTAATATTAGCTTTAATTCGACAGCTTACATAACTCATTTGAAAATGGGAAAGTGATTAGACAAAAAATGACCACTAAATTATTAAAAACGAAATAAATGCAATAAAAATGTATAAATTTGCTCTGACGGAATTGTGTGCTACAACAATAGGTGTCTTTCATGAATTTCAGTATGTCATGCTGAAGATTAAAGTAAAAAATGAAAAAAATTAATTTCATGAATAGGTTTCTCAAAATAAGTTTCTCGTGCCAGCCAAGAGACAAACACTAACATCTTTTACTAAAGTCAAATTTGGAACCAAAAGATTTGCTCATTGTGCATGTCAGCTAGTTAAAGGCTGACTCAGAGATTTCCAGAGGAGGGCGCCCTCAATTTTAAAACAAATCGTGTTTTTGTATGTACATAATGCCTGTCCATATACCAATCACTGTGTGAAATAGCTAAGCTCAAATCAAAGTCATTCATATAGAAAATCACAAGTTTGTTATAAAATTCCGGATCCGGAAATTTTGTTATACACAGTATCCTATGGCACTGTTATACTACACATAAATGTTTACTGCATCAAAACAAAAAATCCAATTCATCTCAAACTTTGGAATTGAGCATTTTCTAGTGACTATCTTTTGTTCTAGTTTACTATTTTTAATTAATGCACGAAAAAGTTATATTTCAAAATCTCTGAGTCAGACTTTAATGTTATCTTTGAAATACTATAATACATATATTGTCAGTTGAAACCTGACATTGGATTGCACACATAAGGAGAGTACTGAAAAGAACGAGGTCACAATTAAGCTCACACAGAACAACCCTGAAGTGGCAGCCTGGACTTTCAAGGTAATTGGCATTAAATCAAGTCCATAATAGCAACAAGAGATGGGAGGTAAGTGGCTTAACTCAGGGTCATTAAGTCAATGTAATCATTTGTTGACAACCACTTATGTTTAATTGCCTATTGTAAAGAGCCTGTCTTGGTTTGGTCTGGGCATGGTCTGGGTTGCACCCAGACTATCCTGGGCTCAGCTTGGGCTAGCTTGGGCATGATCCTAGTGATCACGCTGGACACACTAGAGTCATACCCAAGCAACTCCCAAGATTGGTAGAGCAAAATTGGAATAAGAAAAACATTTTTTGATAGGGATACTAAGTCAGATCAAGTTAAATAAGTAAAATAGGCTCTAAAATACATGTAAAATGCATTTATAACATAAAGCAATATTCCTTTCAAATATATAAAGTGACACTTACAAAGCATATAGGGTGGTACATAATTTTTTACAATTTCAAATACATTGTATGCATCATGAAATGTGCACAATGGGTTCGACGACAATTTTTTAGTTAAGTTTTCTTCTTCAAATATTCACTGGCCCTCACTTTAATGTTATAAAGAAATGTAGCAGAGAATATCTTTATGGTCCTCCTTCAGAAGCAAGAGTTGGGAGTTTTGTGCTTCAGGAAAATGTTCCAGCATCGAGTATACAAACAGTCTTTGAGCATGTGTGGAATTTTGTAATTGTATCATTTACTGGGTACATAAATTACAACTATTTCTTGATTCCTTGAACCAGCAGCTTTTTAAAAAATGTATACACTAACTACTCTTATGTATGTGTATGATTCAGTAAAGAAACTAAAATGTTTCTTGATTTGACGTAAATCTGGTGTCTCCCAGTGGCCCCCAGTGCTACCCTTGACAGACTGGTTATGTGACCTTTGGGCAGTGTAGAACCATATAGATTATTTTTTTACAAAATATAACATCTCCTCTTTCCAATGACACCAAATATGCATGTGTTCCTTAAGATATGACAGAAAAATTAACAAAATTAAAAACGCCCCCTAATCCGCCGCCCCCTAATCCGCATCCACCCTTGGCACATTTTGTTTAAAACGCCATAAAAAAAGAATGACTTGTTATTTCTGAACAAGATTTGGCATGAGTACACAAGAATATATGAGCTTTAATTTAAGACCAAAATGAGCCATGTAGGTGAAGGAATTCTCAAGAGACAATGTTTTGAAATTGAAGTTACACTAAAAAATGTAACAGATCCACCTTTTTGGGTACCCCAGTATATGACACAAGACCTTATTGGCTTTGAACTAGTTGCTTACTTCTCTTAGTTCTTTATTTAGAAACTCAATCTTGCTGGCAATGTCTTTGTGCGAATACAATATTGTGGTGTCGTCAGCAACAAAATGAAATCTAATACAGATGAAGTGTTACAAATATCATTAATATAGAGTATAAATAGCAATGGGCCTAATATCGAACCCTGAGGTACACCACAAATAATATTTTTAAGTTCAGATTCACATGACTGATAATACACATACTGTTTTCTATTACTTAAGTAGTTTGAAAACCAGGTGTAAACAACTCCACAAAACCCATAATATTCTAGTTTATGCATAATCTCTTATGATTAATGGTGTCAAATGCTTTGATAAATCCAAAATATTCCACTTGTAGATTCATTATTTTGTACTGCTTTGGTATTTTATCAACTGTTTTGGAATAATTGTCATGTATGTGGAGTGGTTTGCTCGGAAACCAACTGTTTTTCATTTAAGTATTTTATGACTGTCTATAAAATCCATACACCTATTAAAGACTAATCGTTCAAGTATTTTGGAAAACACGGTAAAACTGACACAGGACGGTAATGGAAAACATTTCGGCATCATCTTTTTTATAAATTGGAGTACTTTTCGCAACTTAAGTTTTTCTCTGGGACTACACCTGTTGATATTGATAAGTTGAATATTGTGGTAAGTGGGCGTACTATTTCGTTGGCAACTCTTTTTATGATCCGATTACCATTGTCATCATGCCCTGCACTTTTGGGGGGTTTTTATGACACTTGTCAATTATCTTAATTACTTCCCTTTCGACTATTGGTTTCATATTATACTACTTGAATACTGGATTATTAGGTATCATAATAGTTGTTACCAGTATTATGTATTTTTGAGGCAAGGTTTGACCAATATTTACAAAAAAGTTATTGAACCATTTATATTTCCTGAGGGTTAGTAATAACATTACCAGAATCACTTTTAAACAACGCTGTAATGAGTGTTTCTGTCCACGACAAATAATTGGTTATATTACTCCATGTTTGCCGCAGGTTATTCTTGGCGCTTCCAATTTGGTAAAGTAATATTTCGCTTTGGATTTCCTTATTAATTTAATGTAATGTGTTTTCCTGTAGTTTTAAATTTTGGAAAGTCGGTTCCTTGTTTGGGGTTATTTGAAGATACAGTTTATATAGTTTGTTCTTTTTATGATTCTTCGTAATACCCCCTTAGTATCCACAGTGATCTTGATTCTTTTCTATTATTAGTACAACATTTTTTCAATGGAATGCATTCATCATAAAACTCAGTAACTTATCTACAAAAGTGTTATAATCGTCATCAACATTATTGTTATCAAGAATTTCGTTCCACTTGACATTTGATAATGTCTCTTTTAGTTTTGCGATATTTCCACTATTAAGATTCTTTTATATATGTATTTTTTCTCATTTTTAGATTGTTTATTTAAATTTGTATCAGTTGCTAAGATCGTTGGCAGATGATCGGTAATATCAGTAATAACATAGCAGATTCAACAAGATTCTCATTCCATTATTAGTTAATAGTATTTCTATAATTGGCCGCAGTGGTCTGTTATTCTGGTTGGTTTTTATAAATGGTGGGTATCAAAGAGTGGGAATATATCAAGTCAAGATATTCCAGGAGTTGCTCTATCACTATCATAAGAAGATCAATGTTGAAGTCTCCCATTACATAATACAACTTTTTTTTTCTGCAGCTAAAATCTTATATATTGGGCATCAAATCTGCGGTAAAAATCATCAATAGCCGTATGAGTTCTGTAAACTACGCTGACTAAATATCTTTGGTTGTTATTTTCAATTTCAATAAAACAAGATTCGTAATTAGGAGTGGCACAACATAGATTTTTTCTTAATTTATATTTAACATTTATTGATATATACATCCAACACCACCTTTTAAACGGCCAATTCTGTTCATATACTCTAAATTATATCCTGGAAGATTGTAATATCCATGGGGTTTATCTTTCAATTTGTTTCAGTTTCGTCCTATTATTGTGAATATGAGTTAAACTTTTTAATACATGGCTTTAAGGTTCTTCAAAGTTCTTAGATATGCTTCTTATATTAGCATTCATAATGGTAAATCCACGTGAGTAAGTGAACTTGAACGAACTGATCCGAAGTAATGTAAGAACTTTGGGGGAATTTATCATTTTGGGTATCATCTAATTCAATTTCTATGTAATTTATTGCTTTCATAGCAGAAATCGAAAATCATTCACCTATATGAAATGCAGGTGAACCAGTGCCGCACAAACTTTTAATTGAATAGAAAGAGGTCCAATATTAATATGATTAAGTTATGGGTGTTGGTTCTGCACCAAGATGTTAGGTCATAGCTTGCCAATCAAACTTCTTTCATGATTTTTGCTCATCTTTGTTTTCTTTTTGAATAAATGATGAAATATACGATCAAAGTTATTAAACTCCCAGCAGAAGTTTGAGTTTTATTTTCTTTGTGAATGAGGCTGTAGCTCAATCTAAACCGGGCGGTGAAAACAATTCAAAAGCTTTAATGTCATGGACATAACAATGGTTTTGCAGTCCCAGAGAAGTCTGTTGACCTATTCATCCTATTCATAACGGACGAATTTACTTATCATAGCACCATTATTGACTGGAGTCATGGAACGTGGTGTACATCTCTTGGTCACTGATATTCAGGGAAAAAAAGGAGATGACATTTAATTCATTTTCACGAAAATGTGCACATACTAGAAGTGAGAACAAGCGTAGAACTGATTTTGATAATTTTAAACAATTTATTTTAACAAAATTATGTACTTGTAAGGGGTGCGTCACCTATGTAAACGCTATGAGATCTTGCCCGCTAGCCTAAGAAGGAAAATGAGTTTTCTGTGCGGTCTCCCATAGGTCGATGAGCCCCCTTCAGAATTTCGAACCGACTGGAAAAAAATATGGGTCTTTCCGGCGAGTTCAGCTAGCCGGAAAAATTGGGGCAGGGAAAATCGGGAAAAGTTCTTGAGTCTTGCCCCCACAGAGGCTCAGGTCTTGTTACGCCCCTGCTCGTTTCTATAAGCAAACTTGACAGGATCATTAGAAGACCTTTTGTGCATTTGGAATGCAGGAATATTTTTAGAGGCATGTTTTCTTCCATCAATTGGGTTTTGCATGATTATCGCAAAAAATCAGCCAATCAGACAAAGGAACATTGGGGAAATGCAACACTGAAGACATAATGCCTGATGCACAGACTTTTATGTGCGAGTGTTTGCAAAGCAACAGTGACAACGTGCAACAAAAGGATGACACGTAAGGTGTTAAAGGAATCGGTTATGCTCTTGGGCTGTCCATTAATACATATGATTCGATTCTTCTTCTTTATCCAATTCAGTGCAGATATAGACAAGGTTTGCCGAACTTTGGTAGTATGAATGTTTTGCTACGAAAACAAACATTAGAATGGTGAACAAAAAGATGCATGCATTGCAGTATGCTATTGCTGTATGAATAGAGCACTTTACCCCAATGCTGCTTTCCATATTATGAAATCATTCCATTGCACTTCAAAATAAGAATGCATACAAATTTTGGTCCAAATGCATAAAAGAGTTAGAGCTGGTCTAAGTGTAACTTTGTCCCACCAGAAAGGACATTTTCCTTTGCATTTGACATGATTTGCATTTTATTAAATTTGCTAGTTATAAAGAAAATGTAAATGTCAATTTTGAATCAAACTAATTTGGACTTAGATCAGGCCTAACTTTAAGCTTGGTCAAACTTTTGCGCATATGGACCAAGTTCAGTGTAAACAGACTACCATAACTTTACTGTAGCCTTTTTCTTAATTTGGAATAAACTTTTGTGAAAAAAAACCTGATCTATCTACCACCATGCCAATATGCAAAGGTGAATTATTATTTGTGGTCTTGAATGGGACTAAAATTTTGCAGCCATAATTTCACATTTTAGTTGCAAGCAGTCTACAAAGTAAAGATTTCTCTAGGTTGTCAGAAAATAAAAAAAATTGCTGCAGATGTAGTATGCATGGACTCTGTGGGTACATACAAGACGACAAGCATGCTCGGCCTTGGACTGAAAAAAGATTGCAACACTGAGGTCAAACTTCCATTGGATATAATGACCACCTCATGATCTGAAGGTCATATGTTCGAGTCCCGCTGTGGCCAACATGTTGTGCACTAGGGCAGGACACTTTCCCTTTCCTTTCTCCATGAGTGAAATGGGAGCTGTCATACTCACCGTTAAAGTACTTCCATGATGGTCAATGGAGCACTCCTCATGAACATGTAAAAGGGGCGGAGGTTGTATGTTGATTTGAGCCTCTCTCGCACTCATGAGCGATAATCAGCCAATCAGAGTTCAGCAAAATCACTTCCGTGTTTATGCACATCATGTTTGAATACCATGCATTTCAAATACCATGGAAGTATTCTAACAGTGACTGTAGGGTAGCGATCAAACATCACAATGGAATTGCTGATAGGCAGTGTGCTAAATGGCTGGCAGCAAATCTAAATAGGCATCTATTTCCCTCCAAGCTTTTTTTACAAGACGGCCGTCAGCCGTCTTGTTCTGTTTTTGATAGGTTTCTTTCTTCTTCTGGCAGCAAATCGATCTAGCTCAGTCATGGTTTGACGTATTCTGACCAGACTTATACCAAATGACTGCTGAATCATCCGATTTATGTCATATGAGTTTGACCCCTGCCTGACCTTTGACCCAGCCACAGGCATCAAATGTGTAATTTAATTGCCAAAAATATCTTCTTCTACAGGATTATGTCGATATCAACTAAACTCTTTCAGAGGAACAACTGACCCATGCTCCATATAGGGTGTTCAGGGATAAGGAGTCAAAGGTCATTAAGGGGGTCATTTCCGGTCTGAAAGCCAAAATATGTCATTTAATTGGCAAAAATATCTTCTTCTACAGGATTATGTCGATATCAACTAAACTTGTTCAGAGGAACCACTGACCCATGCTACATATAGGGTGTTCAGGAATAAGGAGTCAAAGGTCATTAAGGGGTCACTTCCGGTCAAAAACTAAAAAATATTTAAAAACTTTCAAAATTTTTATCTCAAAATATAAACATAGCAGAGTGACATAACCTTCAGATATGCATGTATGTTAGCCGATGTATGCAAGGTATTTTTATTTTGGGGGTCAAAGGTCATTTACAGGTCATTTCCGGTTTTGAGCTAAATAACTTTAAGAATTTTTATCTCCAGAACTAAGCAAAGCAGAATTTTTTTATTTGCATTTTTTTATTAGTAGGATAGGTCTATGATAGTATTGACCCCAAAGGTCAAAGTTCAAGGTCAAAATTTACAAACAAGCTCCGATTGAGCTGAAATTTGTCAGGAATAATTCCCGTGACATCATAAATACAAAACAAGTACAAGTTTAACCAGCCCCTCATGATTCCAGTGTCACGTTTAGGGGTTAAAAGGTCAAATTCCTGACGTGCTTGGATTGAGTTGAAACTCAATAATAATGATCCTTGTAACGTTGTTAACACATAAAAAATACATTTAACGACATCTGTGCCTCATTGGTCAAGTTATTGGGCATGGGGTCAAAGGTCATTCAGATGTTATTCCAGGCCGTCTTGTTCGCCATGTCTACTGCATGGCTAGTTCACTCTTTCTCGTGAATAGTTGAACTATTTGTGGTCATGTGATGCACTTTTAACCAATCAATGAACATGAATATCTTCATGAGGGATATAATACAAACTATTTTCCGGTTACCATAAACAAACCATATTCATAACCAGGACATGGAATTGTTTTCTGCAAAGCCAGCCTCCCGAAATGTATTGTGTACAGAAAGACACAATTTCCCTCCAAATTTAAAAATTTTCTTTCAAATACCAACATTTCCTGGGAAGGAGCTTCCCAAATTCCCCACTTTTTCATGCCATGAATAACGGAGAAAAAGGCAGTCAAAATATTTTGCAGAGGTTTCTAATGGTACCAAAATCTTGGGTTTTATGGTGTGATAGGTGGGGTAGAGGTCGAAAATCGTAGTGCCTCTTTAAAATTCCCAAAAGGTCAAATAGATTCCATGGGCGATTTCATAGTATGATATTCACCATACTTTGAATAAAAACATAAAAACACTTAGGTTGGGAGGTCACAGAGGTCACCGGGTGAAATATGGCTGCCACCACATCAGATGGCAAATTGGTTCATTTTTTGTGACTATTTTCTTTTGGCTAAAAAAATAACTTTAAATTACTTTATAGTGAATAATACATGCCCAACATCAAAGACAAAGATAAACACTACTCCCAAGTACTATCAAAAGACTAATTTGTAACAGGTTCCAAATTTGGAAGTTAAAGGGCGACTCAGAGATTTCCTGAGGAGGGTGCCCTCAATTTCCAAAAAAATTGTGTTGTTTGCATGTACATAATCTTTGTCCATATACTATCACTGTGTGAAATTGGCTAAGCTTAAATCGAATTCCTTCATATAGAAAATCACAACTTTGTTAAAAATTCCTGATCGGAATTTTTGTTATATTTAGCCTAGGGGACGTAATGCTACACATAAATGTTTACTGCATCAAAACGAAAAATCCGATTCATCTCAAATTTCGGAATTGTGCATTTTAGGTTACTATTTTTAGTTCTAGTTGACTATTTTTCATTATTACACAAAAAATAATATTTCGAAATCTCTGAGTCAGACTTTAAGAATTGGCTGCATATGTGAATACGGTTGGCCAAGAAATTTTTGACTCCAGCTTCAAGCAAGATTCATACATTATCCCACCCAAAATTTCAAGGTATTTTTAGCTTAAAAAGGGTGGGACTATACACTGGTCAGTATATGGTATAGTCGTCAATAGGCATTAAGAATCCACTTTTGACAATGCCTAAAAAACAGCATGAAAATGACCAAAATTGCCCTAAACTGGGCTAAATATAAATAAATTGCATAAATCTGAACAACAAATAATTTGGAAAATTCTCAAGTCTGCATCAAGATCTCCTTGTACACATTGCAATAACCTGTAAAAAAACTGCACAAACTTTAATTTTATTTTTTTTAAAAATCAATCCATTCCATTCCCTACAGCAAACACAATATCAAAAAATATACAATATTATGAAATACAAAAGGGAGGTTAAAACCTGGCACCAGGAGGATGGTATTAAAGTATAAAATGCAAATGAACGTAGAGTTCCATAGAGGAGCATTGTTTAAAGCGGCACTGGCACATTTTCACAAAATATGAAATTTCTTCAATTTGCTTCTCAAATGATATTCTTGGCCATTGGAAGAATACAGATACAATTTACACATAAAAATAACATACTCAAAAACAGATAGGGACATTAATAAGAGGTTAAAGGAGAACCCATACTAAGAATAGCTTATACAATATACGCTATAAAAATAATTATTGAACAAATATCGAGTGGTTTCATGGAAAACGGAATTAAACTAACAATAAAAATGAATTTAAAACATTTTGTCTGACCATGTGCTTTTTGAAATTCGCGCTAGTGTATATGGGATATATAATTGTGTGATATGGGCATTAATAAGTGGTTAAAGACATCCAGGTAATTTGTAGGCTAACTTTTAAGTTTTAAATAAGGTAAAGGTAAAGGGGACGGACCTGTATACACAGGAACGGAGTGCCCATCTCTCTTTCGAAGCGATTGGGCCAGACTCCACCATATAATGTTGCTGTAGGGGGCTCGCTACACCTCCTCTACAGCGAGTCTGTTACCTTCCCGACATTGAATAATGCCGGTACCCATTTATACACCTGGGTAGAGAGGAGTAATTGAGGTAAAGCGCCTTACTCAGGGGGCGAAACACATTGGCCACAGTGGGGCTCGAACCCACAACCTTTGGCGTGCGGGACGGGCGCTTTATCCACTGGACCACATGTGCCCTCAAACAAATAAAGTTTAAATAACTTTATTCAACAAATGTGTATGTATATTACATGGATTACAGAACTCGTACTCATTGATATATTAAAACCACAAAGGTCACAGATCGGTCAAACATGGTGCATGCTATGGGAAACATGCACACGGCGTGCTTTTTCTTGTGTTTTCTTCCGTCGTCTGCTGAATTAATGTCGCCGGCGACATTAATTATAAAATTGTTCTGTTTACCCATAAGTGAGTGAGTGAGTATTAAGATTTAACGACAACTCAACACAATTGTGTTATATCGTGTCATTGTGGTAAAAAAAAAATCTAACCTTTTAAATTCAAAATCATTTTAAAACACACACCATAGTAAATTCTAATCACAACAGTTTTTTATACAAATTAACAATATTTAAACCAACAATTGTAAATAGATACATATCATACACTGATGAACCAAATCATCACCTATCCATGTATAAAAAAATAACCCAATTGAATACAACAATTCACATAGAAAAACACAGCTTCACAAGATACACTGATCAAATCTAAATTAAAATTACGGTATACACATCATACACTGATGACAGAGTTCATCACCCATCCATGTATTATGAAAAAAAATCAACTACAGATACTAATAATCACATCAGATCCCCTTTAAAAACACAATAAAGCAATACAGTATTGAAACATTAAGTCTTATTATGTACATCTGTAATTGATACATGTAAATAGTATGTTTTATGTTAACTAATACAGATTATTAACTACTTATACGAGTAATACAAATTATCATATTATTTTAACAAGTACATCAAAATACAGTCATAATAGAAACCTTAATACAACCTTAAATTTAAATACAACCCTTCTGTTCAAAAAACAGACGAGTTGCCCCTTATAGTCGCCTTTTACGACATGTAAGGGGGGACAGCGGGCCTATTCTAAACCCCGAACCCGCAGGGGGCCCCTTTTAGTAGCCTCTTTACGACATGTAAGGGGGGACCGCGGGGCCTATTCTTACACCCGAACCCGCAGGGGGTTATTGTTTACCAAAAGGACGCTGATTGCGTTAATCATTTCAGGTGAGGGCTAATGTATATAAAAGCTTAAACCATGCAAAAATATCGATTTTGAAAAAAATTGAGGGCGACTATTTTCAAATGTGCCAGTGTCTCTTACGCCTCAGTCATAAGCATGCACAAGGATCTCTAGGGTACGGATACTCCTCCAAGTACATCAGTAGCAGGACATTTTGACGGATTTTAAAGAAGTATGAAGATTTTTTAAGACTTACAGTACCTTCTTATTCTAGATGGCTGTTCCAAAACTAGGTGCACAGCTCAGTTAATAAATGGATGAATTTGGGTTTTCATAGAACTATATCCACAATCCCAAAGACCCAAAACTTTAATTGCAAAAAATCAGTTCTCAATACTTCAAGTTGGCCACTTTTGGGTCAGATGGCCAGACACACATCAAAACCAAAGCCGAGTGTCCCCTCATTCCCATATCTGAGTTCCCAAACCCATTCGACCCTACTGCTGGGGTTTAGTAAAAATTTGAACCACTTAGATTCACAAGTGTAAGTTGACTCCCACCACAGCTATGGAATATTGCTGACTGCAGAGGTTCAAGGCCTCTACCAAGATGCATCATCATGGCATGGACTCGATGGATAGCAAAAGATCAAAAACTTTTAGAGGTATTTGTTGGGATTATGTTTGCTTCAGGCTATATTAACTTTCCCATCCTAAACATATCTAATATGAGGCTGAACTGACTACCAAGCACTACAGTACCCATGGCTGTAAATGTTGACGTTATATACAAAATCTGTTTGGGGTGCAACAAGAACAAGAGAGAGAGAGCGAGAGAAGAGAGAGCGAGAGAAGAAGAAACAGCAAAATGGTGATACACACGATGGAGAGATACACGGGCCCAAATGTCTTCATGGAAGTAGCCACATAGCTATTACCGAGTAGACATGGATTAGCTACCCACTAGACATACACTCCGCGGCCAGGATTTCTGTGTATATTTGCCGACATAGACGATAGTATACACACCACATTGTCTCCACTGTCACGGTAGTAAGTAGCTACAGGGGTACACCTGGTTACATCCTGGGGGGTACCCGGCTCTTGTGCACGCAGTATATCTCCTGCCAATTTGTTTGTAGATATTTTTGGCATTATATTGCATTATTTTTTTTTTTTTTATTAAATGTGGGGAATAACGGTTTTTGCTGATGCCCGATTGAAATGGGTTGTTGATTTTCCTAAAAAACGTTCCAAAAATGCGGAACAGAGAAACTAAGTGCAGTGTCCACTATTCAAAATGGGCGTCATAGAAATGCAAGGTAGTACGTGGTAGCTGTGTGTCTTCTCCGGTATGTCTACACCATATACACCATTCTCTCCACCTATTGGGCATCTACAGGGTAGCCACTGGAGCAGTTCCAGCAGAGTAGTACACCAATAATACCTAATAAACTGTAATTTGCAAAGCCCAGTCTAACCATATCCACCTCTCTCACCCTAGTGGGCAAACTACAGGTTGCCTCACAACTAGCCCCATTGTTTACAGGCAGTAGCTGCAGCCTGCCACAGTAGACATGGTGGAAGCTCGCCTGCCAGGCAACAAAAGTAAGAAACGGCCGTGTAGAAGGTAGAGATAGTTCCTAGCTAGTGATATGAGACGATAACACGTACAATGTTGCGCTTCAACATGAGATGCATACACACTTATCAAGCCAATCAAATGATGAGTAACAACAGGACTAATTGATTGAAAAACCTGGTAATGTATATAACCAATTAATCAATAATTAGCATTTATATGCCTAGCTACAAAGCACACAGCGGCTTACAGGGAAAACAATGCACCTGAGGCAGAGTCAATTGACAAAATTCACACAAAACAACGACCGAAACACATACAGTAAACTAGGACAAGGAAGGGGAAGGAAGTCCAGTTTTGAAGCAGAGGAAACCGGAGCACCCGGGGAAAACTGCAGAAAGCGAGCTTGGACTGGAAACCAATTACATGTAAGTCCTATGCCCGACCCGGGGATGAAGCCTGGGACCTCGTGGGGTAAAGCGAGGAAGAACCGCTGCGCTACCCGATGATCGATATTTTTTAAATACCATCAAAGTAAGATGATATCAAGAGTAAGCGCGATAACATGTCTGGGGTTCTGCCTAATGGTACTCTTCAATGGGTTTGAAATGGGGATATTTTGATAGAAAGCAATGCAAAAAATCAGGGTGAAACTCTCTTGTGCACCTTAAAGGTGCAACGAGGATTTCAAATAAAGGTGTCCTGCAAAAATTGTGAAAATTCTGATTTTGGCCACTGGTGTAAAAGCTTTATATGAAAAAATATCCCAATATGTAAGGATTAAGCTGAGAACTGTTTGCTTTGGTACATATATTGTGAAATTTCTAATTTCGTAAAGGAGCAATACGAAATTCAGCCTATGTTTTCTATTGAAAATATAAGCATTTATCAAATCACCTTTTGTTTTCATTTTAAGTTTAGTTCTGTAACCAAATAAGGCCTAAAAAAAGAATTGTTTGATTGGCGTAACCCGTCCGACCCTATTTTTACAGCCGACCCTAAATATTGTTATTTTTTGTACACAAAAAAACAAGTTTTTAAAAACAGGAATTCAATGACGTCATACTCGGTATAGTAGAGTAGATATGTGCAATATTTTGCGGGAATTGTGAACTGGTGAAAAAAAATGAAATTGGCGACATATCTAGGGGATGTCATTAGAAAGACTTTTAGCTATAGGGGCATCGAAGATTTGTCCTCTGATTAAAATGACGGTCATTTTTCAAAATGGCTGCCATCACTGCCTATTTATCCTCTAGATATGAGATTGAGTTGATAAATACGTGCTTTTAGTCAGTCAAGGCATGGCATTTGATCACCTTGGATGTTTTTTAAACAAAGACTTTCGATCAAATGGCCATGCAGGTTTACCAATGGCAGTAGTAATGAGGGCCGCCATTAACAGATATTGTACATATTTGCATTGAAATAATGTATAACATCTTTTTTCATAAATCAATAAAGTGAAAACAAGTTTTATTTGAGCATTTCAAAGTTGGTGCATGACAACAGTATGGCCATTTTCAAGATGGCCGCCAATTAATACTCTTTATAGTCTTTGTAAACTGTACCTTTTGTTATCGGTCACAAAGTCTTCAACAGGGGGTGCCATTAAGATAGGTTTTAATTAAAACACACTATTAGGTTATTCTGATAATAACAGTGGTTTTGACTTAGCAAAACATAGCTACCACTGATGTATGCTTGGTTTAGAGTAACGTTATCATCCTTACTACTTTATGTTGAATGAATGAAGAGGAATTTTGTATACCCACAATAAAACTCAACAAAGCAAACATACCAAGTGGTTGCCCAGACCAAGACTTCATAAAAGGCCATGTTTTGGTTTCAAATGAATGTGATCCATGTTGATCCGACTTGAGGGCAACATTATGGCTACACCAGTCTTAAGTACATGCACTTTGTGGTATTGATGTAATCATGTGCTCTCCTCCAATGAAGGCACCCCTAACTGAACATATCAAGAGACCCACCTATCAAGTTGGTTACTTTTAGGCTCAAATGATGATTGCATTTCCAGAGCTTCCAGCCAAGTGAGGAGGTTGGACTAGAAAGGAAAAGCGTATTGGGAAATTCTTCTGGACAATTCCTTCAGAAGTTAGAAAAGGATGCCAAAAAACTTCCAAGTTGGGTTGAAGGAGGGCTGCGGATGACAGGAAAAAACGCCTGGAAGGCCAGTTAACACCTGTGTCCTTTTAATCTAATGTCTTTTAATTCAATGTTGTCTTTTTATCTCACTGTTATTTTAATAATGCCCCGTCAGAGGACACTATTCCGATGCCAGTTCTGGCACACGTGCCCTTAGCAGGGCAGGCATCACCAGATGGCAAGTCAGATTACGGCATCTCAGTGCTCCAATTAAATGTGGAAGGTCCAATAGGGCTAAGATAAAACATAATCGAACACCTCATCATACGCACAAAGTCACTGAATCTCCTCCAAGAGAACAGCTACGCAGTTCCATTCTGAACATCTGCGGCTACACCCTAGTGCACACACCCGAGAAGCGCTAAGCAAGGGGTTGCCACCCTTGTAGTAACTCAAGCCCAATGGAAAAAAAATTGCAACCTACCTGCAGACTCCACCCGGAATGGGCAACGGACCACCCAAATTGCAGGTGTTCATGTCACCAAGTCTACAAGCCACATAAACCATCGGCTCCAAGCAGACTCCCTACCACTTATGGTGCACCCTGTGCAATTTATGATGGCGACTTCTTTAATAGCCATAGCATTACTGGGGTTACAGGAAAAACCAACCCTGATGGAGCTCTCTAGAGGGACTGCCTAAAAATTTGGGTACAACTTTGCACGACCCCAAGCAACCAGACCACGTTCAACTCTGGGTAGGGATACGTCTCAACCCTGGACCTTGCTTTGCAAAACAGGACACCATCTCTATTAACGTCCCCTACTGTTCTCGACAGCTTTCCGAAGTCCCAACGCAGACCATCACTGATCACTCAGGAGAGCCTAGCTAAGCCTGTACCAACAAAGCCAGCGAAAACGTGGAACTTCCGCAAGGCAGATGGACCAGTTCAAGAAACATGGTGGATTGGAAGAAGTTGCCCAACCTCCGACACAAACCTCCTCCAACCTGGACAATTCTTACACAGCACGTGCCAACTCGTTATCACTAGACAAGGAATACCATCCAACGTAGGCTGCCGTCGCAGTTATTATCCCATCCTTGGATGAGGAATGTGACACTCTTTACAATGATTACTGAATTCTGAACCCGGGGAAGAAGCTTCATTCAAAGGTTCAGGCTGACAAAACTGCTTGCGGACAGGAAAACGCCGTGAGCGCTGGGAGGAGACGGTTCAAGGAATCGACTTCACCCACTCGACTCCAGCAGGAAGGTCTATAAACCGCCTCACCGCCAGAATTTCCAAACCATCGAATGTCCAGTGACTGCCAACTCAATCGCTAGCAACTCCTCGAAAACGGTCGTTTCAAGAACATTGATAAGGATCACTCTCGCGCGTCAAAAAAAGAGATCACCAAACTTTCGTCGAGCCCCTGGAGTGGACGGGTCATTTCAAACACCCTTTCACTAGAGGAGCTTACCTCTGCTAATCAGCCAACTAAAGAGCGGAAATGCCCAGGGCCCTGATAACAATACCAGCGCGTTCTTGATGCAATGCGGCCCACAAGGTCTAGATTGGCTACAGGGTTCTAACATGTTGCCTCACCAACTCATGTCGTTACCAAGATATGGAGGGGGAGCTACTCTCATCGAAAGCCATTAACCAAAACAAGACTGTCGACAACCCTAAGAACTACCGCCCAATATCATTACGTGTGTCTCCTTCAAAACTCCTGAGAGGATGACCCTGGATCGGATGGAGCCCGCCAGTCGAATCCCACTTGCCTGACGAACAAGCAGGATTTCGCCGTGGCGGAGCACTGTCCACCAGATTGTAAAACTCACAATAATGATAGTTGAGGGAACAGACTTTGAAAAAGCGTCGTATGGCAGGCGTTATCTTGGTTGACCTTACTGCCGCATACGACACGTGTGGCAACCAGGGCTGACAATCAAGCTTCTCAGGACCATCCCGGATGTCACCTTGTACAATTCATATGTAAACATGGTTGCAAACGTAGCTTTATTCATCAAGGACAGTGAGTGAGGAGAGGAGTAGTAGCCTGAGTCGTCTGAGGAACGGGTACCACAGGGATCTGTACTGGCTCCTGTGTTAACTTGTATATCAGAGACTTACCTCAAACAACATCTAGACAAATGGCTACGCGACGATCTTGCCCTCCTCCACTCGGACAGCAATGGACAGATAGTAGAAAGCACACTTACTACAGCCATGGCCTACTTTGCAGCATTTTTGAAGACCTGGAGACTGAAGCTTGAGTGAAGCCAAGACCACCGTATGCCTTTCAACTCAACACCAAAAGAGGCTCATCGTCAGTTCAAATCAACCTAAATGGAGCGCCTCATGCCATACAATCCTACACCACCCTACCTGGGAGTCAAGTTGACCGGCAGCTAAATACCGGCAGAACCTCGAGTCCGATGCGCAAAGGTATCTTCGAGGATAACCTCCTGTGCCGACTTGCTGGATCTTCATGGGGTGCCAGCCCAAGACCCTTACGCACACTGCCTTGGATCTTTGGTCGACAGCTGCTGAATATGCCGACCAGTATGGTTTGTTGAAACAGCTCTCACACAAAGAAGCTGGATTACTTTACTCAAATGAGACCTTAAGAACATCACTGGCTCCTCCATCCTCCTCCATCTGAATTCCTACCAGGGCTTTCAGGCAGTGTACTGCAGCACTTCGGAGAAGAAACACCACACGCAACCACCACTAGTGAATAAGGCCCTGTTGGGACAACAAGCATCTGCTGCATAAAACCGTCAAAGAAGCACCCACCAACTCGGTAGACAGACAGAGACTGCGCTCTCGCCGACCTTTCTGACGACACGCGCCTAAACTCTCCAGTTCCCCATTCAACATCTTACAGACATGGAATACTGCCTGGCTTGATGACTCCAAGACCAGACACTTCTCTATGACACCTAAGACAGAACTATCACCTGTCAGCAATCTCCCACGCAAAGGATGGGTCACCTTAAACCGGATTGGCAACAGGAGCGGGGGGGTTTTGGGGCTTCAACAGCAATATGCAACATGGGGGCTGTGGCCATCGCCAGCTTGCCAATGTGGCTCTCAATCACAGACTGCGGATCACATTCTCAATGAGTTGCCTACTTTCGTACGCCGGGGGAAAGAGATTTCTATACCCCAATCAACAGTGATTGGCTCCAAAGCTTACAACATATTTAGCAGCTGCCCTCATCGAAAAAGAAAGAAGTTGCTTTAAATCAGCTCTTCAGTGCAGCCTGTATGCAACTTGAATTTAATTGCAAAATCAAAAGATCGGCTTGATATCTAACGGCCGCAGCCGAGATGCTGGCTGTTCACCATGTAGCGCCCCAAATGTCCCTGTTTGTCATTAAGTTGGGGATGTCAGATGGATCATGCTGGATGCTCAAGCAATCGCATCAATGTGCTAAGGGCGACGACCGGCCTGTTTTTGCATGGTAACTTCCAACACGTGACCTCTGAGACTACTACTTGATCAATCTTGCACGGCGTTGGGCAACACAAGATGAAATTGGAGGGATATCTCCATATATCTGTGCTTTGGTCTTATGATCACGCCAGGATATTGTTTTGTACTCGCATAAGTAAGCTTGGTGTAGGAGCCATCCAGTCTATCCTGTACTCTTTCTTCATGGTCAACGTCTCAATCCATACAACTGGAAACTCTCTACACAGGCTCTCAAGAATTTCAGCTTGGTTTATTTGGGGAGCCAGATTGCCAATAAGTGTGTAGTTTAATTCAGGCACTCCATGCTTGTCTTTTGCGTGACAGAAGTCTTTCGGCCTTGACCTCTTTGAGTGGCTACCATATTTTGTGCAGATAGGTTGATGATCATCTTCCTCATTACAGTCATATATTCAGTCTTCTTGGCATTTAGATGTAGGCTGACTTTTATCTGCAGCATTCTCAGTGATGTTAGTAGATCTTGTGCACAACATATCAATACATCTGTTAGAGCTAGATCAGCTGCGTAGTCAGGTCCTGTGAGATCTGACTTTGGTGACGTCCTAAACGCTTGGGTTGATGGTAAGTCCTTTGTCGTTCATGATTCAAGACTATGTCTGGGATGTAATCAACCACGACTACAAAGCGATAGGGAGCAAGAATATCTCCTTGGCGGATCAGTCAGTTGTTAGGAACTCCCTTTGTGGCCCATCCATGGTCTGCACAAATCTATATGGGTTATCAGACTGAACTGATAAAATAGATGTGGGCACTTCTGTGGTTACGCTTTAAGCTTACTGCCATTCTCTTGTAATGAATATAACACCTATATCTAAAACCGCTAATGAACATGCTCCACTCGCCATTCAAACTCTAGTTCTTCATACTCATGCTCCTGGTTGTTCAATGCCTTGGATTGAGAGGAACACCCTCGGCCTGGAGCGCAATTTTCACATACTGGGCTGACAGTATGCAAGGAAGCTTACAAGGATCATTGTTTTGAGACACTCTCTTCTTGCTAAAGCCCAGATGGAGTTATCATACAACCCAGAATACTCGTTAAACACAGTGACCTTTTCCAAGTAGTCAGCAATTTAAGGGTTTGACGTGTTAGTGATCTACGCGTACAAATTTCCCAGAATTCACATATATGGTAGTTGACAAGTGCCGATTAAGAATCTGAAATAAAAAATGCGGGTCACCGACTTACTTTTTGAGCTATAGCCCAACAAACAAAGGTATGTTGTCACTTTTTAACCACGCAAGTCTATGGAAAAAGTCAAAGTTTCGTTTGGATTGCCTACAAATAAAATCTCATAAAAATTTTGTAATTTCTAAATATGTTGAGGTCCCGATGTCCGTCTTCAAAATTTGAAATAA
Organism: Ophioderma brevispina; assembly: GCA_023653785.1. Lineage (NCBI taxonomy): Eukaryota > Metazoa > Echinodermata > Ophiuroidea > Amphilepidida > Ophiodermatidae > Ophioderma > Ophioderma brevispina. The sequence goes on from JAMKCH010063928.1 coordinate 38,893, forward strand.
AAGATGAGGGTCACCGACTACTTTTCCTTACACGCCAAAACCACTGAAATTGTACCTTTTTTCAAATTGTGGGTCTTATTGGGCGGCATAAAAATTCCGCGTCACATTCGGCATGCAGTAAAGCAGGAACACAGGCGTAAAGATGCGCGATTTAATAAACGCAAACAAACGCACAGTTTACGCGGTATCGGCGCAAGATCCTTCGCGCTCAAACCAAAATTCTTCCATTTGTCGATGACTGGGCTCAACACATCAGGCTGAGGTGTAAAGCAGCTTGCGCGTAAGCAAATCACACGTCAACCCCTTTACCTTCTAGAGTGAACATACACTACGTACCCTTGAATGTTCCAAAAGATCTACGAACAGTTTTGGCAGAATGTTTCCACAGATCACGAAGCTGCGTAAAAGTCACCTGATGCTACTACTGCCAGTTTCTTAAACTGTGTCTAGATGAGCTGTTACAGTTAACAACTTTTCCCTGCGCGGATCGATGTTATTTCCTCAAGCTCTCAAGCATGCAATTTCATCTTGGATCCCGCAGCTGAAGAAAACCACTCGGACCCCACCATCCTCTCAAATTATGGCCCTATATCCTTTCTTGAAAGGTGATTGAAAGATAGTAAACATCAGTTGTAGACTTATCTCCGCGATAATGATCTCCATGCTCTGATGCAGTCTGCATAACGTCACTTTCCATGCGGCCATGCATTGTTACGGCGAGTGAATGAACTTTTGAGTGGTCTTGACAAACAAAAGAGGTGTGTTAGTAGCTGTAAGTGTTATTATATTTCAGAGCCACCTTTGACACTATTGACCAATAAACACTCTAACCACCTGAGGCTTTGAATAACTGGAAAATCATAGTTTGGTTTCTTTTCCTACCTAATGACCGAACTCAATCTAGAATCGATCAATTTGCTTTGTCAGATCCTGTGGCGGCAGATGGGGAGTTCCACAGGGTCTGTTACTGGATATATTGACTTCATCTTGTTCCCTGCCCGACCACAAGATCTCATTACTGCCTATGGTGTTCAATCTGTCGTTACACCGATGACAGCTCATGTGTCTTCCCACCATTGGGATTGTGTCATCCATACATAATATTGACTCATGCATTATTGAATAGCTTGCAAGTCATCAATCCTGATGTATCCAACAACTGATATTTATATAGCAAGACGAAGAGAATGTTGTACTTTCGTCCTCATTCTTACAGATCGACAGTAACTCGCAGCCATCCATACATTGCAATTCAGTTTTTTCATCCGCAAGCAAAGCATGACCTTATGCCATCTGAGACTCATCATCTAAGACAGCACAATCATGTTAAACAATGAACATTGGGTAGTTTTGACAGTACCTTGATCAAAATGCAGCTGCTCCTTTTGAATCCTTAAAATCCCTTGTCAAGAACATATCACCAAACTGCATTGGCTTCCAATTAAACAGAGCGCAGTTAATACTGATATGGTGAACTTTTTTCTTGTCTTTCTTATCTTTATCTCCTCTTATTCTTTATCTTCCCTCCACTCGGCTGTCTAGGATAGTTTTTTTCACCAGATTAAGTAGGGTTGAGGCATCTGAAACCAGAAAAGATCACGATTTCAACAATGTCACTGTGGAGTACATACCCACAGCTCCTCACAGGCTGATGATTCAGTTGTATCCCCATATGGAAGACCTGGTTGTCTTTCTCTTATATCTATTGGTTGCAGTATATAATGTTTGAATTTTGAAATTGTTCTCTTAAGTTATTCTAATAGTTGGTAATTGAAGTATATCATTGTTGTTTTCACATAGAAGTTTATCACGGGAAAGCGTGGCCTAGCAGTTACGGTGCTTGCCTGTGGCGCAAATCTATCAAAACATCCAGGGTTCGATCCCGGTGGGGTCACTTGCTGGGATTTATTTGGGTGCTCAATTCTGGATTTAATCTGTATACGAGCTATTGATTAAATATAGAATACCGTGGTTCACTTTGAATTGGGCAAATGAATCATGAAAGCATCTCGTCCTTCGGAGGGGACGTTAAGCCGTCGGTCCCGTGTACATAGAGTCACAACTGTACATGCGGCATCGCAGTCAGTGTCGAATAAGGTGTAAACCTCTGACTGTTCCCAATCCGCTCCAAGTTTCAAAAAAAGTGGGCCATGTTAGGAGCGTCCGTATAGTGGACTACAAGCGGCCCCGGATTCAGCTTACTCAGTTTAATAAATCCTGACACCACCACAAGCCAGACACGTGGACACCTTAAGAAGAAGAAGATCTATTGAATTTGTTTTCATCGTTTGATAAAAGGAGTAATAATACATGAAGCAATTACCATGTGCAGTGTCTAGTAGCCTTACATTAGGCACCTATATCAAGATAAGGTTATATATTAATAATATGAACCTAGCACAAAACTTATGAAGATATTAAGGCTTTTCACACTGAGCCGGTGATCGATCGACATTTGCGATCGATCGCTATCTGTAGACTTCAAACCAGCCACCAAATTCATTATAATACTTCGCAAACCTGCACACAAATTCACTGTTCGCTTCCTCCAAATTAAACAGCGCACATCGTCCAATAAAAACACTTACGTAAGAGTTATCCAGCCATGTTGAATTTCCTTACTCAGTCAGTTCAATTCATGAACGGAAAACTCACAATTTCTGTGCGGAAACATACCAAGGTGACAAGTCATATCATTTAAAAGATGGCCATGTACCTTAGCATTTAAAAAGTCAACTCCAAACACTGGCGTAAATGTCTCAGAAAGACGTATTTTTTGAGAACAGTCACTCATGTTAATCCTTTCTCTGGAAAACTTTTGCATCGTAACTAAGGGGCTATTGCGCATGCGCGTCTAGTATTCAGAAAAACGGCTGCACCAGTCTTCAAAAACGGCGATCGATCGCAGAAGTGATCGATCACCGGCTCAGTGTGAAAAGCCTTAATAAGGCTTTTCACACTGAGCGGTGATCGATCGACTTTTGCGATCGATCGCCGTTTTTTAAGACTATTGCAGCCGTTTTCTGAATAATAGACACGCGCAATGCGCAATAACGCCTTAGTTACGATGTAAAATCTTTCAAAAGGAAGGATTAATGAGCTTTTGCTTTCACGAATTACTTTTTTTTGAGGCATTTACGCAGTGGTTGTAGTTGACTTTTTTAATGCCGAGGTATATGGCCATCTTTTAAGTGATATGACTTGTTACATTGGTTTGTTTCCGCACAAAAATTGTGAGTTTTACGCTCGTGAAATTGAACGGACTGAGTAAGGAAATTCAAATGGAGGATGACTCTTAGTAAGTGCATTTAGTGGACGACGTGTGTGTTATTTGAGGAAAGCAAAACCAAGCGATATGTATGTCAGAGTTGGCAAGTATTATAATGAATTTGTTGGCTGGTTTGAAGTCTACACACGGCGATCGATCGCAGAAGTGATCGATCACCGGCTCAGTGTGAAAAGCCTTATTTTTAATAAAAGCATAAAGAAAGAACATGAAGGATAATCAATTTTATTAAGTAACCAAGATCGCAACCATTAAGTTACCTGATATTCATGCTTTTGGACTAATAATCTTGTTTGCTGTAGTCTTTTACGGCCAAAATTAGAAGATTGCTCTGTTTGTCAATCTTGAAATGAGTTCCACATTGAACGGCCACTGGATGGAAATTTGCAACCACTGGGTAGTCATGATGATTACACCACAAAATTGTGCATGTACCTGAAGTTAGCATATTTTAGTAACTCCCTTATTGAAGAATATGATTACTCTTGGATACGTACAGAACTTCAGCATCTAATATCCACATCATTGGTGCACAACAAAAAGTCAATGCTGTGGCATTAGCAATACATTTCCAGCAATATAAACCTTAATTGCACATAAGTAAGTAATAATATGGATTGTCGTAAACCACAAAAGGGACTCAGCTGCATAAGATTTATGTAAAACTATACTCACCAAGGTTGTGAGATTGTTCTATTTTATACATGTATACTTACGAATGATCCAACTAGTTGCATTTTTTGTGTTCAAAAAGGCCTGCAGACACCCCTATTGCCACATTAAAAATTTTGGTGAGCCCATGCCTAGTAGCGGTCCCATGCTAGATCGGTACGCCCAACCATATGACGTCACTGGCGTCCAGAATCCTTTGCTCTGAACTTTTGCATCGTACCTAAGGGGCTATTGCGCATGCGCGTCTAGTATTCAGAAAACTGCTGCACCAGTCTTCAAAAACGGCGAGCGATCGCAAAGTCGATCGATCACACGGCTCAGTGTGAAAAGCCTTATAAGGCTTTTCACACTGAGCCGGTGATAGATCGACTTTTGCGATCGATCGACGTTTTTGAAGCTATTGCGGCCGTTTTCTGATTAGACACTCCTCGCAATAAACGCCTTAGTTACTATGTAAAATCTTTCAAAAGGTAGGATTTAATGAGCCTTTTGCTTTCACGAATTACTTTTCTTTTGAGGCATTTAGGGCAGTGGTTGTAGTTGACTTTTTTAATGTCCGATGTATATGGCCATCTTTTAAGTGATATGAACTTGTTTACCTTGGTTTTTTTTCCGCACCAAATTGGTGAGTTTTTACTCTCTTGAAATTGGGAACGGACTGAGTAAGGAATTCAAAATGCGGATAGACTCTTACGTAAGGCATTAGTGGACGTACGTGTGGTTTTTTATTTGAGGAAGCACACAAGCGATCTTTATGTCAGAGTTGGCAAGTATTATAATGAATTTGTTGGCTGGTTTGAAGTCTACACACGGCGATCGATCGTCAAAAGTGATCGATCACCGCTCTGTGAAAGCCTTATTGTTTATATATACAGCAATCCAGAAAGAACTGAAGGTAATCATTTGATTAAGTAACCAAGATCGCAACCATTAAGTTACCTGATATTTCCATGCTTTTGACTAATAATCTGTTTGCTGTAGTCCTTTTACGCCAAAATTAGAAGATTGCTCTGTTTGTCAATCTTGAATGAGTTCCACATTGACACGTCCACTGATGACTTTGCAACTTGGGTAGCTATGATTGATTACACCAAAATTGTGCATGTACCTGAAGTTAGCATATTTTATAAACTCCCTTATTGAAGAATATGCTTACTCTTTAGAGGGGGAGTATACGGTACAGAAATCAGCATATATAATATCACATCATTGGTTGCACCATAGTCAATGCTGTTGGCATTAGAATACATTGTCCAGCAATAGAAACCTAATTTACTAATTAATAATTATTGGCTTAATCGTACCCACAACAATGGACTCATCTTCATAGATTTATGTAAATATACTCACCAGTGTTTGTGAGATTGTTTCTATTTTATACATGTAATACTTACGAATGATCCAACTAGTGCTTTTTTGTGTTCAAAAGGCCTGCAGACCCCCCTATTGCCACCTTAAAAATTTTGGTGAGCCCATGCCCTATTAGCGGTCCCATCCATAGCATCGGTACGCCCACCATATGACGTCACTGTCGTTCCAGAATCCTTTGCTCATTTTTGTACCTTCCCAAGGCTCTACTTGCGGGGAAGGGCTGATGAGGGTTAATAGTTGGATCATTCGTAGTATACATGTATAAAAACAATCTCACAACCTTTGTGGTAACCTCTCATTGTATCCATTATTACACTACGCAATGATCCAACTAGTGTCATAATCCACACTGTCCCTAAGGTGGAGGAATTGAGCCGGTAGTCTCATTTGTAGCGGGGTTTCTCGCATGTGAAGTGTAATGGAAGCTGAATATTTGGCCCCAATATACTGCCCTATAAAACATGATAACATGTTAACATCAGCCATCTGTATCAAAGCACTAAGTTATAATAAAACCGGCTCTCCTCACCTTATGAGCATGTTATAAAGATGCATGGCATCCCTCCTCTTACTCTGCCTGCTTGCCTGACAGGAATGGTTTTGGCCACGATTTGGTTCCTTGTAAGGACGTCCTTTCATATAAATATTTGTGAAACTTTGTAGCGTCCTCCATCTGCTCTTCCATTATATTAGATCGGTTCACTCCTAAGTGAAAATCCCAAGATGTTGCCTGACTTCTAATTTCATGAGCATGCAGGTTAAAGGCGATGTTACTGTCCATGAACGAGGCTTCACTTTCAAAGCATCAGAAGATGAGGAAGTGCCCAGCGTGACAAGTTGCTTTGTTTCAGATTTTGTAAGCTAGGTTTAGTTGTAGTGATGAGACGTGGTCAGGATATTGGTGAATTCATAGATTTCCTTAAGAAGGCAGTAAGGTGGTATATGTCGGAGAGCTCTGACTGGACACCATCGTTTATCTCCAGGATCAGTAGAAATTCTGGGAAGCTCTGGAAGAACTATTGGCTGAGGTGCATAATTGAATGTCTGTGTTTATTGGCCATGAAACGCACACGAGGAAGTAGAGTGACATTGAGAATCTGAGAATCTCATATACTTCTTGTACTGTAGATAAAGCATGAACTTTCTGAACATCGTCGGTTAAAATGCAGCCATCAAAGGATTCTTCTTTCTAGTCAAATCGTAAGAGTTGCTTTGTCCAATGGTTCAAACTGTTCGCCGCCGACGTACTGAAGGAAGTTACGTTATATTTACCCACTCTTTTGTCTTCCGTTCCTCTATTTATAGATTCGTTTTGCTACTTGGTACGGTGGAAATTCACTCGGCTTGACAACACTTCACTGAAAATGTAAACACGTTCACTCAGACCATTTTGTTAGTAGTGATTTACTAGGGTGAAAGGTCGACCGGGTAAAGCAGCTCAACTCCAGAGATGAGCTTGGAGTAGTGATTGTAAACATAGAAGCAGACGCCTCCCGCTCTACGCGCTATGCAAGCTAATTCAAAATACACTACATAAGCCACTCTCCAACAGAGTCAGAAGTGCGGATCAACCTGTTTTTTTTTGGGCACCGGACGTTTAAGCGTCAAAGTCTACTATAGAAAAATGTGAGTTTGGCTTCCCTTCTTGCTCTCGCCGCCAGGAAGGCATCTTATTCTGAAAAACCTTTGCGTCTGAAGGCGAGCCTTGAGAGAGAGGCCACACAGACAAGTGTAAGATTTAACCTTTGAAGCGACACTCTTTTGTTTATTCCGTCCACCAACAGATTTTTGGCCTAAAGGAATTTCCCCCCCCCAGTCTTGGAGGGTCTTCCAACAAGCTGACAGTCTTAAACCAACCTGACGTGGCCAAAAGGGGCTACAGCAGTATCTTACTTTCCATGATTGCGGTAACTTTGTTAGTACCTTCGCCAGATTTGTTAACGGTGGACGACGTATGCAATCATGTTCTCCCACTTATTGTAAAGCCTTCTCTCACCCGGCTTCTCGCCGCTAGCCACGTGCAGAATTTTGGAGCTGGTAATTCTTTTTTTTTTTTTATTTGCAAACAGATCTACTATGGCTGTAAAGTCTTTTGAAAACATCATTCTGGCATACACTGCTGTTGATATGCCACTCCACAGTTTGATACGAATAAGCTATCATATTGGCTGATTTCCGTCTGTAAAAGCCGTCTTCTAACAGTTGATAACTCTCGGTAGATGTTCCGCCTTTGAGGTAGTTAATGAACTGGCACCAATTGTCAGGAGGCGGATGGTGCAAGCACATGAGGAACTCTTGTTTCCTCCCTTGGTGGTTGATATAGCCACTACCGTGGAACTGTCGATCTGATTTTCACTACTTCCAGAAACTATCTGTTTTTGAGCTCTTTAGAGCGTGTTAGACCGCTAGTAACTCTAGTACATAATATGGCGATTCCTTATTATCTTCGTCCAATCCTCCCTTTATTTTGTGGGATCCCATTCATGCTTTCCCAACCTATCTTCGAATTAAATCCGTCATGGTAATAACTCGATGAGGTTATCTCGTGAACCTCCTATCCCACCATAGAATTCTTGTGTTGGCATAACCATCGTAGATGCTACACCGTCTTTGAACTTAATGGCTAACGGGTAAGATCGTGACGTTAGTCTCTGTAGTAAATCCCGGAGGTGTAACTGGAGCAGTCTAATTCACAACTTTCAGAAGGGTAGAAGGTCTACTAGCTTTGCCGGCATCCTAAGCAGCAGAGCCATAGATGAGCAGGAGATACTCTCTTCAGAATGAGAATATACTATCTCACATGTTTCATGATTCTCACTTCTGTAGGAAAAACTTTGGTTTTCTTCAAGTCTAGAATTGCTGCTAAAAACTCTGGCTTCTGATTTGAGATGAGATTAGATTTCTTTTCTTGTTTATGCAAAACCCCTCTTTCACCTTCTTCTAACCAAAGTACTGACTTCTCAGATCGATTAGCTTGAAGTTACCAACAACCAATCATCGAGATCGCTCAATATTTGGATACCCTTCCTTCTCAGAGTTCTGCCACTGTCTTTCACTATCTTGTAAAGGTAAGGAGTGCAGTAGAAAGTCCGAATGGCAGATCTCGAAATAGGTAAGACTGGTTGTCTAAACGGAAGTGAAGCTACCTTTGATGAGGAAAAAACTGGAAACATGAAGGTAGTCGTCTTTTAAATCCAATGTCCCGCCGAACCACCCTTCACTCTTGATGACCATCGAAGAGCAAACCAAATCTGAAAAGTTTCGGACGAATATATCTGTTCAGAGGGGCGTAGATTTTGAATGGTCTGAGGTTTCCTGTTTTTCTTCAATGGTATGAAGAAAAACGAATAGAATCCTTCCATATACTTTCTATTGGAAAAATAGCATTTTTTGCTAACAATCCCTTCACTTCGTTTTTCAAAATCATAGCCTTTAATGTCTCTTCTGGCATAGGCGGAGAGCAAAAAACTGACTTTCATCAGCGGTAAACTGCAAATAGTAATCTTCTGAAGTTGTTTTAAGAACCCTAGATCCGAGTTTATCGACCGCCACGCTGGGAGGAATAACTTCAGATGCCCCTCCACTGTCGTCATAGGTAGGTAGGAGTCAATTGTATCTTCTTCTCCTACTCTCGCCACGTCTGGCGTCCTCTACGTCCTTTAATGTACCCAAAAATAAAAGTGAAATGTTACATCTCCTAACCAAATAGCCACAGTCCGAAAACACCCATTTTTATAAAACGGGTTTCACAACAATCGAATAACGTATTCGATAGCTTTTTACGTGTCCAATTTCAAAGCACACTATAGAATTGGCGAACGAATACGTATTCGCTTGGACAAAAATTGGCTACTTCAGTGATCAAAATCGATAATAGGGTCTTCAAGATTTAAGGCAATCAGTGAAATTTACCTTTCTTCATGAGGGATTGGTTTGTATTTCACATTTTAATTTTTTTTGTTTTTAAGTTATGTTACTGTACTAATTGAAACCTTTACGGTCGTGCGTCGTGAAAAAGAACTATCCAATTTTTTTAGTTTTAACATTTCCACAAAAACCAAATTCTCACTTTTAGGGGGCATAGTGATATTAACCCTCCTATTACCAAAGGTGAGGAGTTACCATCCCCCCATGGGGTAAACTTTCCTCCGGTGCCCATAACTTTAAAAACTTCGTTAAGTTTTTCCAAGTATTTCACATCCTTCTGCTCATTTTGGCGAAACAAATGTTAAGATAGCACAGTCACCAGGGCTATTTACCTTTACTACCCATTATTGAAAAATGTCGCATTCTGATTGTCCAGTTTACTGCCCATTATTTCTGCACTAAGGAGCCGCTAATGCATTTTCTTATAATTTATTTTCCATTTATTAGCATACAAAATACACAGAAATTAAGGCATATTGGCCTAAACAACAAACAACAAATAAAATCAATTTGTTTTAGTTAATAGAATAGAAATACAGTTGTATATCCTCTATGGGCTCATAATGGTATCTCGGGCGAAAAATAAAAATAATTATTTAGTTTTTCCGACCTCGGGCACATTATTCGCCTATAAATGATACTGCAATTACCCTTTAGTTAATTAGTTCATTTGTTTTAATATTGTCCTCAATGGTTCTAAAATTAATATGTTGTTAAAATAGTCCATTTTCCATATCATTTGGGGCCAAAACCCGCATGACAAATCCAATATTCCTACCTTTTTTGATGTCAAATTTTTTTTTTCATTTTATCCTTTGATGTGTGTCTGTGGAAAGGACCACTTTTGCCAACTTGTGAACTTGGACGTCATTGTTACGCCATCTAGGTTTATTTGGAATGCAATATAAACCGGAGGACCAAACTTCAACGGTACCAACATCGAAATCATCTATTGCTTTATAATCAATGAAATTCTCTGAGTGTTTAACCAACCCACCCCTATAGTAAACCCGTGTTACACAAATAGACTTGTTAAAATTTAACTGGAGATTCTGCAAACTAAATAATTAACTAATGCACATTAAAAAAAACTCGCCTTTCAGGAAATTTATATTTTCTTTGGAAGTTTGTTTGTATAAGGCGTTTAGTGCCATCTAAATTGTTTAGCTTAATGTTAGATTTTACTATTGAAAGTATATTACCCATTTACTGTTAATTCGTTTCAAGTTTGGTATCTATTTTAAGCGTGTACATTTCTTTAAAAGATGGGAACTATCTATATAATTTGAAATTTAGAAACGAGAAAATATGGTTGTCATAAGTTGTAAGCCACTTTATCCTCCAAAACCTTTTGAGTTTTATGAACATTCCAGTTACATTTTAAATATATTGTCCTCCCTCTCAGTTTGAACAGTGCTAGCCAATATTTATTGTGTGTTGCAAAATGCATACTATTAATTTTATTTTATATAACATGCCACTACAATGTTTGTGTCCTTCTAACGTATTTGCAGCCTGAAATTTATGGTTTTTTTTCTGAAAAAAATGAGATTAAAACATATTGGGCGACTAATTAAAGATATAATTTCAGCGCCAAATTTGTAAAAGGTTGTCATTTTCTGAATTCGTTGGTCACCGTGGTCAGTCTGCGCGTATTTACAACAACGACAATGCAACAGTGAATGTTTCCCAATTTTACCCGCTTATGGAAGTCGTTTGTAATTAATTTTTGCACTGTTTGTAGCATAACACAATGCAATTAGACGACGTTGTCGTCGTCATCACATCATCATCATCATCATCGTCATCATCATCATCATCATCATCATCAATCGTAGCATCCATTAGTCGTCGTCAAGCTCGGTGTTTCATATTTTCATCGTAATTGCCACCATCATCACGCCATCGTTATTCTTATACTCGTGGCATCATCATTTAAATAGGAACAACCCTTATATCCTATAGTAATCTCACCATACCGTCATTAGAAATCAACGTTTTTCATGCAGTCGAATACGTATGTCGACTTCTTAAAACACAGCGAATCAAACATTTGGGTTTTGAACAATGTCGAATCACATTCAGTGGCCATTTTGAATAAGAAACATGTCTCTTGGTATTTTAATACTGCCATCAGTGTAGTTACCATCCATGTCTTTAACATACAACCACTTAAAATAGTCTTTCCTTTTATTTCATGTTAATTACACTGCATTCATAAGTACTCAAACTTTCCAAACGCCGTTTTCTCAAACTAGCATCTAATGCTGAATTCGACAGTATGCAAACCCCGACGAATATTGTGATGAAAATGAAATTCGACTTAAGTGTTTTCAGAACTGGAAGCCAAGAATGCCATGTCTTAAACCCATTCATTGAACAGTACAAAAACCTGTACAATAAAACTCAATCAGAGAGTTCTCTAGCCAAAATTATTAACGCTATCTCTACGAATATCATCAAAATGATGTCTACTAATTATGGAATTTTTATGTTCATGTATCTATTTCTGAACAGAGCAAATAGTGCTATTTTTAATATTGCAATTATCATTATTAGTTCCTTTAAATATTGTTATCACAATTGGACTCTTTCTTAAAATATATGCGATGTATTTCATGTGATGAACATTTTTTTATGAAATCGCACTAGGAGTAAGCACATCCCGAAACAGGTCAACGCGAAATTTCTGTCTCTCCGAATAATTTTGCATGAACAGTGGGTTGTACAAATGCAGTAGATATATAGATAAAATTATACAATTTGTGAAAGTTTGTGTTGGTATTGATAGTCTTAATGTATTGCAAACATTGAAGTTGTCTTAATAATCTTACAATTCTTCCAACAGACCAAGTTCTTCAAATACTCGATTCTCTAAAGATGAGATGTAATTTCCAGACAAATCCCTGCAAACAAATATAAATTATTAAGACCTAAAATAGGTGCTTCAATAGTCGATCAAATATTTAAGATATAAAGGTACATACAAAGTCTAAAAACGTTCATTATGCAGTTTTTTTGTGAAAATATAATAGTTTTTCCCACACCCATCGGCATTACGCTACATTTAATCAACCTAAGAAATCATAATTTTAAAATAATACCATGTAATAAAGTATAAATACAATTGCAAAAGGGCAGACGCCATTACGTTAACTTCTTATGTAAAACAAACTTAATGCAAGAAAGCTTTTAAAAATGTTACAAAACTTGTTTTCATTTATTAAAAAATGACAATGATGACTTACAACCAGAGAAGCGCTTTGAGGCCGTCGAATGTCCGCGGTTCTATTCTTGATATTCCGTTACGGGCAAGAGACCTGTCGTAGGTGAAACACTTAATCTATATTCCATGTTTGGTAAAAACATTTTCAGGGGAGGTTAACTCGCAGTTGGATTCTCAAAATAATTTTAACATCTGAAAATTCTTATCTTCAGGGTCAAACTTTAATTGACTTCAAATGGAATGTCACACTCATACTTTTATACTTGGTCATATAGGTTTTACTATTTTTTTAACAAGCATTTGTCTAAATTACACCGTCGATTGCTTACATTATATTTTTAATCGCTACTGAGTAAATGGACACCAGATTCAACTTCAAAATCGTCAACATATGAGTTAAAAATTCTCTTTCTCTTTTACTATGCCTCCGTTCCTATTTTTTAACTTTTTGTCGCTCTCTCACTATCGTTCTTTTTCTCTCGCTTACTCTCACCCTCCCTCTCTTTCCATAATTTCCACTAGTGCGCAAAAATAAAAATTGTTCATTTTTAAATTCTGTTGATAGCCGCTTTAAGGCTTATTACAAATAAATAACAATAAGTTAATAATAATCTAATAAGCATACACATTGCAAATCGTCGCCCGCATCACATACTGTCGTATTTCACATTTTTGAGGTTTTTCCGAAATTTCGCCTAATTACTTAGTTCATCGGGTTCTTGCCATCCACAAATTTTCAAAATGTGAGGATGCCTAATTAATTAGTTTATAATTATATATTTTTGTCATTTTCCTCAAAATCACCATATCCGCATTTCACACAGTGTGGTATTTTAAAATCGCCATTCATTTACACGTGTTTTATATAGCGTTGTATTTTGCCGATCCCAAAATAAACGATTTCACATACAGATCTATTTTGACGTATTTCCGTCGATCTTTCGTAAACAAGCTTTTCACATAGTGATATACACCTGGCACAAAAAGTATCTCGGCATGTTTTTCGATAAGTACTCAGCCAAAGTCAGACCATTTTGAAAGTTTTTGAAATATACATTTTGTTGCCTAGGTCTTGCTCTTTCATTCAACACCTCACTTGTAAAAAAGCGTGCAAAAATGGCTGAGATAGAGTGCCCAAAAGACGCAAACCTCCCAAACCAAAAGTTGCAGTTTTTGGACTTCTCAATGCAGTGTGGTACAACGCAATAATACGTGTGTATTGATTTTACACAAAGAGGTTTTCCGACTGAATGAGCGAGAAAGCCTACTTGCAATATTGATTGTGGTCCGCGTGTTCGTGTCCCTGTACACTGCAATGGCCATTGAAAAATCCCAAAACTGCAACTTTTGGTTTTGGCGGTTTGCGTCTTTCGGGCGTTCTATCTCAGCCATTTCTGCACGCTTTTTTACAAGCGAGGTGTTAAATGAAAGAGCAAGACCTAGGCAACAAAATGTATATTTTGAAAACTTTCAAAATGGTCTGACTTTGGCACAGTACTGATCGAAAAACATGCCGAGATACTTTTTGTGCCAGGTGTATTTTACGTACATTGAAAAACAACGGTGTAATATGCGTCGTATTTTGCAATATACATTATTTGTGATTTCACATACAGACTTATAACTTTGTAGCCTAATTAAGATAATATAAATGTAGTTTTAAATTAGATGGTTTATATTGGACTTTAAAATGTTTTCTTCAAAACAGTAATGTCTAGATGTTTCTTTTATGCTTCGTTTTACCGTATAGACATGAAATGTTGCGGTAGATTTTGAACTGCGATTTCCTCGGAAAACGTGTTTGGTAAAATACGACAGTATGTGATGCGGGCGACGAAATTATTTTGATGTTTGTATCTGCTCTAGAAAGACCAATTTATACATTAGTCCAATGGCTGGGTGGGTCCTCGTGTGCATGAGATGTGCCCTAAGTTACTCTTCACAGCCATGGACTAGACCGTCAGACATAACAAAAAAGTGAGGGTAGACTTTTGCTACCCCGACACTTTTTTCGCTAGAGGGCATTTTCAAAATGGCCGCCAAAATGCCATTTAACACCATATAATGACGTTTTCATAGGCACAATATGGGGTGAAATGGTCCAGTTTTGTAGTGTTTTCCTATATTTGTTGATGTCAATGTATAAAGCGGTCACAGTCACCACTTAAGTTATTCCTTATTGAGGGCGCTTTTCAAAATGGCTGCCAAATGCAATTTAACACCTCATAATGATGTTTTACTGGCCCAAAATGGGGTGAAATGGCCCAGAGTTTCAGTGTTTTGCTATATTTGTTGATGTCAAATGTTTAGAGCAGTCACATTCACCACTCAAATGTATTCCTCATTGAGGGCGCTATTCAAAATGGCCGCCAAATGCGATTTAACACCTTATAATGATGTTTGAATAGCCATAAAAAGGGGTAAAATGGCCCAGCTTTTCAGTGTTTTCCAATATTTGTTGATGTCATATGTATAGAGCGGTCACATTTACTAAAAGAAAAGTATTCGTAATTGAGGGCGCTTTTCAAAATGGCTGCCAAATACAACTTAGCACCTCATAATGATGTTTTACTAGCCAAAAATGGGGTCAAATGGTCGAGTTTTTCAGTGTTTTGCTATATTTGTGGATGCCAAATGTATAGAGCAGTCACATTCACCACTAAATATATTCCTAATGGAGGACACTTTCAAAAAGGACTGCCAAATGCAATTTAACACCTTATAATGATGTTTTAATAGCCAAAAAGGGTGAAATGGCCCAGTGGACATGTTGGCCAATGTCTAATAGCTGAAGACAAAATTCTGCAGCATATTTGGGGATTTCACAGACACAGCTTTGGATTATGTGTAGGAGTCTGCGTCAGCTGCAAACAGGCTTGATATATAATCTTTGATTCTTACAATGACAAATCTGTGAAGGCCTCGGAATGAAAACAACCACGTCAAGTCATGCTACCAATTACATTGAATTAACAACAATCAATCGGGATACACCCCTTCCTGTCGAGATGGACAGGTTCTGGGCTTCATATAGTAACAAGGAGAAATTCCAGACACTTCTCCATCAGGAATCTGCCAAAAAAGCAGCTCAAACTTCACCTACAATAGAAATACTCAAGTTTCATTTCAGGAGAGGGGATGATACCTTGCTTTCTCTTCCTTTGGTGGTTCCAGTAATGAGGTTCCCGAGCTGAACTTAGACATAGAAGCCGGCATAGAAGAGGCTGATGTTCGTATCATTCCTCATCATGCTGTGCATGCAGTCAATGCCAGATCCCAACTGATCATAGTCCTGTTTTGGTTTACTGATGTACCGGTATTTGTGCTATTACTCTCTACTGGGATAATTTGCATTTCCATAGATTACATTTGAATGGCAGATAGGTGGTAATGATAATGAATGCCTATATGACAAGTTTTGATCATTTTGATACAAAATGTAAGGCTCCTTATGGTAACTATTCTTATTTTCCTCCTTTGTTTGTGTTTATGAACAATAACTACAAAATTGGCCTTTATATGTTGTTGCCACCTGGGATGAGTTGCTACTGCAGATAATTCTGAATTACGTTTTTTGAATTAAGTCTAGTCAGATTTTAAAAATAATTCTGATAATTTGTTGGTTATCTTGAAAACACCCTCTATCAGGGATACTGTTTATTGGCGAGACTGACAGGAAGGGATTGTTGAAAATTCAATTGATAGCATGACTTGACATTGTTTTCGTTCAGAGTCCAAAACTGTGTCTGCGAAATCCCCGAATGTGCTGCAGAATTTTGTGTTCAGCTTTCAGACATTGGCCATCATGTCCACTATGTATGTTGTGTGATCTTCTCTCCTCCTACGAGACACTCACAGCGCGATTGCCAATTATTATTACGCTGTTATCAGGAAATCGTCACAATCATTTCGCTTCGTCGAGGTGGCAGCTGGCTAAGCGCACAACACTTAGATTGTAATATCACCATTACAGCATAGTGCTGAATAAATCATCAAATCCATTTAACTTTTGTTTGCTCGTATCCACAAGTCATTGGTAATGGCTTGTGGTGGTGTCAGGATTTATTCAGCTAGTGTGCTGATCCGGGGCCGCGTGTATCCATGATACGGACGCTCCTAACATGGCCCGCTATTTTGAGGCTGGGGCGGATTGGGAACAGTCAGGGGTTTCCACCCTACTCTTATTCGACACTGACTGCGATGTACATGTACAGTTGTGACTCTCTGTACACGGGACCGACGGCTTAACGTCTCCTCCGAAGGACGGGATGCTTTCATGATCCATTTGCCCAATTCCAAGTGAACCATGGAGCAGAGCGGTATTCTGTATTTAATCAATAGCTGGTATACAGATCAAATTCAGAATTGATAGTACCCGAGTAAATCCCAGCAAGTGCCACGACCCCACCGGGATTCGAACCCGGGAATTTTGATGGTAAATTTGCGCCAGAGGCAAGCACCCTAACCGCTAGGCCACGCTCTCCCATTTAACTGAAACATAACTAGAAAATCATTTATATCAATAAAATTAACTGTAAGAAAAATAGAAAATAGAAAATTAAACCGCGATTTTGTTAGTACTGAATAAAGTTACTCAGCAAATAATGGAAAAAAAATCAACAATTAAGGAAACACTGAAAAACTGCGCCATTTCACCCCTTTTATGGCTATAAAAACATCATTATAAGGTGTTAAATTGCATTTGGCAGCCATTTTTAAAAAGCGCCCTCCGTTAGGAATACATTAAAGTGGTGAATGTAACCACTCTATACATATGACATCGACAAATATAGGAAAACACTGAAAAGCTGAGCCATTTTACCCCATTTTATGGCCATTAAAACATCATTATAAGGTGTAAAATCGCATTTGATGGCCATTTTGAAAAGCACCCTCAATGAGGAATACATTTGAGTGGTGAATGCGACTGTTCTATACATATGGCATCAACAAATATAGCAAAACATTGAATCCTGGGCCATTTCATCCCATTTTTGGCTAGTAAAACATCATTATGAGATGTTAAATTGCATTTGGCGGCCATTTTGAAAAGCGCCCTCAATAAAAAATTAATTTTAGTGGTGAATGTGACCGATCTATACATTTGACATCAACAAATATAGGCAAACACTACAAAACTGGACCATTTCACCCGAAATAGTGCCTATGAAAACGTTGTTATATGGTGTTAAATGGCATTTTGGCAGCCATTTTGAATACCCCCTCTAGCGAAAAAAGTGCCGGGGTAGCAAAAGTCTACCCTCACTTTTTTGTTATGTCCATGGCTGTGAAGAGTAACTTAGGGCACATCTCATGCACACGGGGACCCACCCAGCCAACCGACTACATTTATCATAAACATTACCATTTTGTATTTTTGGTGGGGGCAGTATTTGCCATAGGTTTGTAGTCGCTCGATGATGTAATTGCTTCTTTTCAGCACATAAAGGGTTAATTATTTTTTCTGATTATATAATTAATTTGGTTTCATGCATTTGAACATACATAAGCAGAAAAATATTTCTGGCAACAGCGTTTGCTAATTTTTAATTTTAAAATCACACTCCCATTGGTGCCTAAGGGGGGGTCCTAGGGACCCAAGCTAATTATCTCATTAACGGGCGAGACATTTTAGTAATTTTTTTATTGAAAGAAGCGCATCGGTAAGTTACACAATTACAAAAAATTAGAGTTTGAAAATATTTTTCACGATTGAGAAATCGCCGAAAAACAAATCTTGGGTACTATGGAACCCCCCCCCCCTTAGGCACTTAAGTGCTAAGTGTCAGTTCACGCATTCTTTCCGCCCAATAACCAAATCTTCTGTGGTGGAGCCCGATTCCAGCGATCATGTTTTTTCTAAATTTCTCCTTTAATTAATGCCACGGTGAACCCATTTAAATATTTATATGATTAACCAAAACATTTTCTGAAAAACTTCTTACAGTTTGAGAAAAAAGTACTTACAGTTTGAGTAATTTCGATAATCCTTTGAAGTAACCCGAATATAAAGCTGTTGAATTCTTTCCAGAAAGCTCTCTTATGGATCAAACATATGTAAAATTAAATTTAGATATCATCCATCGGTATTAAAAAAGTACATATTGCATTTACTTACTATTAAATTTTCTATATTTAATAAAATATAAAACGAGTTGTAAAGCTACAAAGCTACAAAAAAACCGGTATAGTTTGCCTTCATTGGCACAGATCATTACCCCTTTCCTCCGATCAGTGAAGTCTTGCTAGTATAAACTATAAATAAGACCTTGTTACAGATTAACATGTAATCACGAGAATCCTATGCTTCATAATTATGGATAAAGTTCGTAGTTTGAAGAAATAACATAGTCTTGGTATTCACCTTGGTATTCATAGCAATGTGTGATATTTATTAATCATTTTTGTTATTTTGGGTAAAATGAAAATATTGCCATTTATCATGTGTTTGCCTAACCTCATAAAGCCTTTTCTCTCCCAGAGTAACTTCAAACAACATCTTCATCAAACCCTCGTCCGTACAGATAACCGTGGGATTCCTTGAGGGAGCTAAACGAAACTGCCATTTTTACGCTATACTTACAATGACGCCACAATCAACGGTGCTTGGAGTAGTGTACTTCTCGTCCACCCGCTTGTGCAAGACACGATTAAGTTGTCGTTATTAGCTACATAGGCGCAATTGCATTTCTCCGGACATTTTTTGATATCTGTCGCAAACAACAACAAACATGTTATATCGAGATATCATTTGACGTTCCTTAATCAATCAAACAAGCAAGCAATCAAAACAGGTTTATTTCATCTCAACACCAAATATACAATGAAGAATTAAGATACTTTTTATTTCATTTTATTTTTATCCGAACATAAACCAGGACATTGTGATCACATGTAAGTCACCGAGGTTCTGTAATTTGATGATCCCAAATTCAAGCTTTCCCATACTTAATCTATAATTATACCACACTCTGTTTCGTCATCTCCATCTGGACATTCCATTTGACCATTGCAAACATCTTCCATTGGTACACACATCCGGATATCTACTTCTGATTCATCACATAGATACGATCCTGGACAGGTTATGTAAGCTGACAGAGTAAAACAGAGGAGTTCGATTAGACCAGTCATATATTATAATGGGGTTTCATAGGAATATTCTCTAAACACTGTCGGAAAAACAATGTGTAGAGAATATGGGTATCGTGTGATACTTACCACAGTGAGTTTCTTCAGCTAGATTAAGACAATCATTGAATCCGTCACACTCAGCAGAAGAAAACACGCAAAAACCCTCACCACAGTTGAAATCAGTCACCTGACAGACGCCTAGATTTAAAATTTCATATTCAATTCAAATAAGTTTTATTAGCATTTCCATTCAGTCAATACATTTCATAATGATACAACACATTTACAGATATTTTCGAAATCAATCATTGCAATATTTAAAGAATATATTATACGGAATATTGTGATGACATGAAAACAAATGCTGGAGAAGCTACAATAAGTCCGGTGGACTTTGAGCATAACCCCGCCTCACCATATTACAAATTTTAAATTACTAGACAGGACGCGGCACGAATGGACAAGACAAGCACGGAGGAAAAGACAAGACGAGGAAATTTTCAATTGTTTTAACAAGGCAAGAGAACACGTTTAACATAGTGAGCCAGTCAAGAAATGATGAGAAGAACATGGTATTGCAGTTATTGAGGAATGAATTGATTTATAAGTTCAATTTAAATATGATTATGTAAAAATGTACTAGATAAATAACTCTTTTAAATTTCATTTGATTATAAGTTCAAATCCGTTACTTAATTTAGGCCTAATTTAAATATTTGAATTTAAATATGATTATGTAAAAATGTACTAGATAAATAACTCTTTTAAATTTTATAAAAATCTTTATAGCATAAATGCAGATATTAAATTATTCCTTTTATGGATGTTGCATTAACGATTACAACTCATTATAGCTATACTATGTTCATCCACTTTAATATGTAGTTCTCATGAGGGAGGAATGAGACATCGGCGTTATAATAATAGGAGTAATGCGTTATCCAGTAGTATTGACCAGTGTTTCACCGCTGTTCACATAACCACAACACTTAAAACATCAGCTTTTAGACAAGCGGAAAAATTTAACAAGACAAAGCGGACCTTCAACATGATAAAGCGGACCCCTGGCTACGGCCCTGCTCATGTGACTCTTCTCTATGCTTCTGGTCTACGCCATCCTGCTAGTTTTTTTTTTTTTTTTTTTTTTTTTTTTTTTTTTTTTTTTTTTTTTTTTTTTTTTCCCCCCCCCCCCCGAAAATTCTCACGCAAACTCCGCTACATATATACTTACATATCCAATATTGATCAAAGCGCTTTATACAGACAAAGCTAAGAACAGCAAAAAGTGAGCAATACAAAATCAATACAAATGAGTTTTGCGATTTTCCTTAAAACTACTAACATTGCTGGATGCTCTTATAGACGAATCCGGTTTGACACATTCCAAAACCTCACTGGCAGCCATAGCTGGGGTGCATCCTGCTTGAATTCACCCAAATGTGCAGATTAAGTGTAGCTTTTGAATTATACTTAATCAAGCGTGGTACAGACGTACAAAAGATTTGGGTAGGTTTTGGGTTGGATGCCCCCCAGTAATGGCGGATCAATTCTGACCATCATTTGGCTGGTCGGATTTGTCTATACTTGGTGGGGTGTTATTCCATAGATTTGGACCGCGTACACAGAAAATCTATCACCAATCAATTTCTTGGTCCTAGGGTACACTACCTCTTTCGTCAAAATAAGTTATTATTAAGTCAGGAAAGGGTCTTGGATTTCGTTGGTCAACATTTATCATATCATAAGCTTCGTATGTGTATTATTTTTTTTAAATCAACCTTTGGATTGCACAATGTAGAAAGATCACATTTCATATTTTCTTTGCAAATAAAGAAAAAGTAGGTTTAACTTCAAATAGACGCGGTAGCATTCCATCACCATCCCCTTCCCTACCCCTGTCTCTCTTTTTTAAATAGTCAAACTAAACATGTTCCGAAAAATATTAAACCAGGCAAAAAAATACTAACCATAAAAAATATGGGCATCTGAGAATAACTGTTACTACAGCCCGTCTCAAAAAAATTGGTACAATCAGAAAAAAAATCGGTTATATATGAAATTTCAAAATAAGTCATTCTTTCTTGGCATAATATTAAAGAACAAAGACCGGGCTTTCCAATAGTCTTTGCTTATCTTATTTGCTTTTGTCAATTCAGAGATATAATCAATTTAGTGCGACACTCCAAAATCGATTATGTGCCACTTTTATGCATGGGCAGAGTTGTTTTAAGTTCTTTGCCCTGCTCCCTTGAAGCTCACAAAGGTTGCAACTTGGGTAAAAGAAACAAAACACAGATTAAAGTACACAGGAAGTTTTCTCGACACAAACTTTAATAGTCAACATGATAAGTTCAATGATAAATATTTTATTTTCATAAATAATAAACAAATGCAAATATTTATTACACGTCAATGAAATGGAGCTTTGAATTTATGACAATATTAGTATCTGTTAAAATCATGCCAGAATGAATATAATTGCAACCACAACAAACACTCCAAATCCAAAGAAATGGTTTAAAATAATTGAACTATCTTTGTGCATTAACTAATTTTTTAAGTCAAAAAAAATTAATTTGGAAGCAAAGTATCAAGGTGTATTACTTTGCATTTCATGATACTTTAAGACCATAACAACTCTCCTCCAGGTTGCTGGTCGGTGATGATTCTTTTCAAATAGAACACAGTATAACGAATGTTATACACTTATAACTTACTGAAGATAATTTCCACTATTAAATAACTGTTTTCGCATCTTTCAAAGTTTATTTATGAAGTAATCGCATTTTGAAGAATTTCAAATCTGTTTAAATGCCAATAACTTATGTTTAACTAATTCTTTCACGGTTTTCACTCAACCAGAAAATGGCACAAACTCGATTTTTGTGTTCCGCATTAAACTGGAATTATCTCGATTGAAACAAGCAAATGAGATTAAACACAAAGTATTGGAAAGCATGGTCCTTTCTCTTTAATGTAATGTACAACACGACTGACTTATGTTAAGATTATTGAAAAAAGATCGGTTTTCGATTGTACCATTTTTTAGACAGGCGGTACACATAAGTCTCACCGTCAGTATTTGTAACTCTTGTCAATTGCAACTCGAATCCCTTTCTTGTTCCTGTTCTATCAGTCGCTATTTTAATCCAAATCTCTGAGTTCACAGAAGTAATCGTATGAAGCTGTGGACTACCAGTAAATTTTGCAAGCATCGAGTTACTATCCGCCGAATTACTACCATCTCCGACCATAAGAAAATCGTAGCCTCTTTCCATCACAAATTCAATTATGCGGACAACAATCCGTCTCTGGCCCGTCGCTGACACAAGCCATTCACAAATCAAATCGTTACGATAGTTCATGGGATAGCTTGGTGATGTAAGTCCGATTATTTCTTCGTCATGCCCTAAGAAAAACTCTCTGGGCCCGCATTCACCTTCGAATATTAAAAGAAACAAGTGAACAACTAGGAATGTCCGCATTTACTCATACACACATACATCTCAATTTGATAGAGGGGCACAACAATAACGAACATTTCAACTGTTTAATGTTCCTACTTTGTTCTTTTAAGTCATTCCATAAATTCAAACATAATTATGAAGGTTGCACTTTTACCAATTATTGTGCATTTCTTTTAAAAAGGGCGCCAGATAACTATGCGAAAACTCACAATTTGTAACCTTGGAAAATTACCTATATCTCTGGTGCACCATTCGTTTTCAAGACTACCGCGAAAACACAACTTCCAAAACGTACACATGCATATAAGATCGAATTAAGAAATAAGAAATACGTACTGAGTGCGCAGTTTTTTTATCTTAATTTCATATTTTCTTTACTTCTCTCTCTCTCTCTCTCTCTCTGTCTCTCTCTCTCTCTTTGTCTTTTTTTCTTCTTTTTTCTCTTTAAAGCAGCGATTGTAACCTGCTATTCCAATTTTCTATTTTCAGCTCACAGCTTTACCGCTCCGTTCATTTTCTGACAATAAATATAGTAAATTATAAATGCCTGCACTCTTCAAAATGAAAAAGTACACATTTGATAACGATGAGAAAAGGCTCATCTTGAGCATTCCGAAAAAAAAACATGTTCTCGTTTTCTTCATTGGTTACCATGGCAACCGAGAACTGACAAATAAGGACATTTCTGAATAGCTGGAAGAAAAGGGGAATGCAAAAGTCTTAAAAGGGGCATTTCGTGATCCACAGCCTCGTCCCCCGATTTACCTAAACAATGTTGAGATTTTTATATCATCTGAACCGTCCGGCTAAGTATAGTATGTGTGCACCAAAACGCAAGATCAGAATCAACTGAAATTTTGGGAATAAGCTTTTCTCAAGGATATCTAGCGAAACATGAACAAAACAGAAGGGCTTAGAATCACGAAATGCACCTTTAAAACATGGGTTGTTCCAAATTCTACTCCAATACAATTTTTTGT
This sequence comes from Ophioderma brevispina, assembly GCA_023653785.1. Lineage (NCBI taxonomy): Eukaryota > Metazoa > Echinodermata > Ophiuroidea > Amphilepidida > Ophiodermatidae > Ophioderma > Ophioderma brevispina. Next base: position 62,956 of record JAMKCH010063928.1, read on the forward strand.
TTTCTCGTTAGGCTTGTTTGAAATTGGCTATTTTGTGGTTTTAACCGACGAGGTAACCCTTCAAAGATTGAACTACGTTAAGGGCACTATTTACATGAATGACGTAATTGGTTTTTGTGCAGTGTTAATTAAATAATTCATAAGCTTTGGGAGAAAAAACTATTAATTACTTTGTAATTATTTTTTTTTTCAAATATAACAAACCGGAGAAAAAAGAAATCAGAAATATATCCCGTACATTAAAAGTTAACTACATTTTAATTCAATATAAAACTTTGGAATGAAACAAATAAAATTAACCTGTAATTATTTCTCTTAAATTATGGTTATTTATTAACGTTTGAAAATGCATGTAAAAGTACCGTATAGGACAAAACGCTTCATTATCAAGTTCCCTCTTACACCGTAAATGGCCATACCTTCGGAACTGATTGTCGGATTTCAGTCAAATCATATAAAAACAGTTTCAATCTGGGTCCTATATGGCGGTTACAATATCTCACTTTTGCAGTGAAAATATTCCATTGACAATGGCATACCCCTTAAACGGGATCTGACATTTGGTGAATGGTGGTACTCTGTTTAAGTACAGTCACCAGAGGACGCAATTATTGTTTTAAAAGTTTGATTTATTCATATCGAAATATCATTGATCACGTTTGGCCTATTTGTAAACATGATTGAACATGATTGTAAAACACGATTGAAAAAAGATGTTACCTAATGGACAGCGTTATTAGTCTGATTACTTGAATAGCAGGAATGCTCCAACAACCTGCATGACAGCCCCCACCCCTTTTTTTAACTATTTTTCTACTCTACCCAAATCACTATACCTCACTCGATTTATAGTGTGAAAATCATGACTTCATAAAAACTTACCGCATCCTTTTTCGTCATCTCCATCTGGACAATCTCTAAGACCATCACAAACGTAGAAGCTATGTAAACAGATCAAAGCTGGCTCGTACTGACATGTAAAATCTTCCGTACTGCAAGTGGCTGTTGAAGAAACCAAATTTAATCAGTTTTAGTAACACGAAATTAAAGAGTTTATTCCAGTTTTTGAATTTAATAACAACAATGAACAATAATGGCCTCTACAAAGAATACAGCGGGTTAAAAGCTTAAAAATAAATACATCAAAGATCACAAAATAGCACTATTTGCACAAACAGGCCATTAAAAAATCTTTAAATTGACATTAAACATCAGTAAATAAATGTGTTTTGAGCAGCCGTTTGAAGACACAGGTTGACCGCCCGGGGTTGACCGCTCCTTTCTGATACTAACTAGAAACCTGTTCTAGAGCTGAGGACCTGTCACCAACTTTACGGTTGGAATCCTGTAGCATCGGAAGAGGAACCGGGTCAAACACGTTGTAGAAAGTGAGAGAATCTGTGAGGAAATGTGTGGTGTGATCCTGAAGAAGATTTTTATCTAAACTTTTCCTTGACTGGCAACTACAGACTGTCCCAATAAAAACTATACAAGCAAACAACAAAAATCAAAAACTGTGCATTTTGGTGAGATATTTTGATTTTATTTTTTAGACCAGTTCCTAAGCTACATCTTCGTTTTTATTCCACTCGATTTGATGCACCCTAACCGGAGATATTGTCAATTGAACACAAAGGATAAGCTACCACTTGGCCAGTTTCACTTGAAGGTTCATGAAACTATGGTTATAAGATGTGTCGCACCTTGTGGAATTAAACTGTTTTCAAACAAAAGAATATTTTAGAGATCAGAGTGAATGTATTATCATGCATTGAACTAATCAATATATTATTTTTCAAACAGTGAAAGCACCAGAAATCATGTTGTGGGAGAAATAGGGGATTCACTTTCAGGGAGGCAGTAATCATTAAATTCATGTAAATTTTGGTAATTTTACTTTTGAAACTAAGGGGACAGCCACAAATGTGCGGACAACGCTGTAATGGAGAGGGCCAATTTTCCCTCCCCCAATCCACACTGCATCCAAGATGTCATTGAGGAACATAATGAACAAACCAGTGTTGAACAAAGAACAATGAAGGAAAGGATGGTGAGTGTTCTAAGGCCTGAGTTGTTTTATGGGTCTAACTTTTGCTGAAACCTGGAGTAAGTTTGAGACAACAAGACTATTTGGATGAAAATTTCCCAATGCTACATATATTTTATTGGCAATTGTGACAATATAATTTTATGTTGATTTTCAATAGAGAATGTCTTTAAGTTGATTTTCAATGGAAACTGTGTTGATATCGGGATAGCCGAAACTGGCCCAACCGGTTTTTCAAGTCTCTCAGTTAATTGGCCATAACTCCTGAACCAGACCCCCAAATTACAACAACTAAAAATCTCATGAAAGCTGGAACATTTCTAAAAATAATCAGTCAACCTTCAGTTGAGATGAACTTAAGTTGTTGGCCCAAAAAATAATCTTTGATTGTATAGTTTTTTTTTTTTTTTGTGGGGGGGAGTCTGTAATGTGAAAAAAGTGAAAAACTCTGGTCTCGGCGACCTGCAAACACCAAGCACGCTGCCTTACTTTACAAGCGTCGGAGCCTTTTAAGATGGATTTCGAGCAGTAAAAGTAGGTTGCAAATACTAGGTTACAAATAGCACTACCCCGATTAGATTTCTGCTCAAGCTTATGGTGTGGTTTGGTACGTCAATGAAACAGTTCCCGTAGGATTTTTGTGCGGCTATTATTAACTTACCATTAAATTCATTCCATGTCAATTCTACCCACAGCCCTCTCGACTCTCCATAACTGTGTTTGTATGATTGAAAAAACAGCCTCATGTATGTGCTGTTAACCGTAATTGATTTTGGTGCTCTAGAACCGGTAAGTATTAGCATAGGAAAGACGCTAGAAGCACCAACGTATACATAGTCGTCAGTAGATTGAGTATCAAAATCGAGGAAAGTTACTGTCGGATTCCCGCTATGTAGCGCCACCACTGTCCAAGAACAATTAGTGCTTGTAGGATAAGGTTGAGGGTAGTAAGGTGATGTTAAATTTACAACATCGTCCACATTTAAGGAAATATTCCTATCACCACATAAATCTAAAATAAAAAAGACCAGCGAGGAATAAGAATGTTACATTGTTTAATTGTTTAGAGATATTATATTCTAGTCAAAACACTTCTAAAAATATCGATTGTGTAACATGATTCCACAAAACAAAATGTTTTGTCTAATGCAATCTGTCAAATGGCGCCATTGCATCGATATGAAAGCACGTTGTTTAGAGAGGATCATGCTCAAAGTCTGTGTTGGGGGTAACTATTGTTGTAAGAAATAACCTCCTTTGGACATGGAATCTTAATCCTTTGAGAACTACCGGCGACTAGAGTCACCAGTCAAAATCACTATCTGTCAAGCTTCAAAAGGGTAAAAAATCTTCATTTCCTGGGCACATTCAGAATTAGCATGAACAATGCATGTAAATGAGTCTAAACAAGCCTATAGTCTTGTTAGTGTTTTAGATGGCTTTCCAAATCACCTGCAAACATTTGGAAGGCCACCTCTTAAGCCACTGACTTATGTATTACAACGTATACAGAACAGGCCAGGGTCCAAAGGGTAAAGATGTCCTATCTAATAAGTAATTGTAATTTCACTTACTGCAACCGTTTTCATCCGATCCATGCAAACAATGTGGATTGTTATCACACAGAAGAGACTGATCCAAACAGCCATAGCCAGACTCGCATAAAAACTCGTCGGTTTCACACGGACCTTGAAAAGAGTACATTAGGAAGATTAAAACACAATGGAAAGCGATATTGCAAGCACTGCAATGAATTTCCATTGTTATTTTATGACTTTTACATACAACTACTGCTTTCAATGTGTATCATGTAATTTATTTACTTTGACAAAAGTCGCTTGGCTCATTGGTAGACCCGTTTTTTTATTTAATTGTTGCTGAAGAGCATAAAAACCCACGTTCCATCGTTACCTATGGATTAATTTTCATTTTTAGCTTTGGATTCATTTTCAATTTTTGATTTTTTTCCCAGTTTTTGATTTATTTTCAATTGATTCGTTTTCTATTTCACTTTTCAATTAATTTTTACTTTTATCTTGGTATTTTTGTCCATAATGTAGCCTTTCTTATGCAACACCACCTTTAATCTGACCCGACGTACCTATTTCTTTTTACAGGATTATTACTTCATCGTTGTGGTCTAATGTTTCGGATCAATTTTGAAAATACGGACCTTTGCTGGTGTGTGCGATGCACCCAACCTCCTCGCTTCAGGTCAGCACATATTTCCTTGGTTGATAGGATACAACGCCTTTGTAATTCAAACTTACGGAATATCATATGAAGTTCTATGTCAGCCACAAATCCCCACGTGGTATAGTAATGATTTGTCTCAAATCGTCCCCAGGCAGACGAATGGTTAAATGTGACTGAATTTGGTGCTCCGTCACCACTCAGCTTCAAAACAGTCGTGAGAGGTGATATGACATGTCCGACACCCAAAGACAACGTGTCGAGTTCAGGCTCGAGCATGAAAGAGACAAACTTCACTACAATGTATCCATTCGATGCGCTAATGAACCACGTACATATTACGTTGTTTTGGTAGTTGTACGGGTAAGGGGGTAGTGATTGCAACCGTGCTGAAGAATCTTCTGTAACAGTTATATTAGGTTCTCCGCAATAGTCTGTTAAATTGTACACGAATGACAATTTTAAAAAGAAGTTTATTAAATTTATGAGCAATGTGTGTGCACTTAGCAGAAAATCCGAGCGTGTTGTAAATCAGATTGTGTAGTTTTTGTGAAAAGTTAGATATGAAGAACTATGTGATGTTAAAGGTGCAACGATAGATTCTGAACACCCAAATATTGTGTCATAATAGTAATTTCAAATAGGTTAGACACTCAATAGATTGCCTACCTTGTATTATGCTACAGAAATGTCTTATGGCTGTATTTTCTAAATACACTGGTGAATGGAAGGTACTGAACTGTGCCAAGGGAATTGAGATTTTACTAGCTCATAGTGATATTTCAATGTAAAACATAGGCTGAATTTCGTATTTTTGTACGAAAGAAACATTTCTCAGCTTAACTTTCGATTTTTAGGGACACCCCCCCCCCCATTTGGAAGACCACAACTTGAATCTCTGAGGGATTACGGCTGAAAGCCTAAGATTTACTTTTAACCTCAAGAATCACAGAAATTGCAACAACCAGGCCAAACGGCGGGCGGGGAATTGCTCAATACTGACAACAACGAATAAGTACCTTCATAGGTACATAGTGCAGTTAGTGTCCACTCTAAACGGGCCTCGACCTTTTGCCCACCCAACCAAAATATTGTGACATGAATCCATTCATTGATCAAAAGCGCCCAATTTTGCTCTCCTCGTGACGTCAAAGTGATGACCAAAACATCGTGTTGACTCGAATTGTTATTGCTGACACTGTAATATTGATGGATTAATGAAAGTAATAATAAAATTAGAAAAAAAAAGAATGACATATTTTGTTTCATTTCGTTGTGTTTAATTATTATTGAAGTGGCAACACTGCGATATGATGGTCACAACGACGTAAATTATGGATGGTCATCACTTTGACGTCACCGTTTGCCTGCGATGTGGATTTGTCGGAATCGTTTTCGAGTAAGCTATTGGGCGGAAAATTAAAAGGGCAAAATACTCAACAAATGTGGACAACTTTCAACTTATTTTGATTTATATGTAATCTACGTTACCTAAGCTTTCCATCCATACCAAATTTTCCAAATATTCAGAATCATGACATATTTCCTTTAAGCGTTCACCTCAAAACAACAATAGGAGCAGTGATATAAGAGAGGTTAGTTACATGCCAAAAGAATGCCATCGAAATTCATATTGTAAAAGAACCAATGATTGGTGCATTCAAGATGTTGTTCATCAGTCTTTTTCTCATTTCTCAACAATGGCACAGTCAAGGTATTCCTCAACATTGGCGCCGAGAAGATGTTCCTCAACAGTAGCAAAGTAATTCCTACCAAATCATAACATCAGATTCTTTGTGCATGTTTCCTGAATGGAACAAAGGCAGAACTGCTGAATAGATATATGACCCTAATGTCTGAAATACTTTGACTTTCAAAATAGACCATAATCCTCACCTATACAGTAATACTAGAGGAATTGTACCTACACTAAATGCACATGCTCAAGATGAAGACTCCAACAACCAAAAGCTGGACACCACATATATAAAGACAAATGCAGGTCCCAAAACGAGTGATGATGAATCATTGAAACAACTTGGTATGTCAGATCAAACTCTTGACAAACAACTTCAAAATCGATTTGGCAACAGCCATTGCGATCCACTGAAAGTAACGCCGTGTTGGCAAACAAATAATGGTCTTAACCAACAGGATTTTCGGCATGACCGTGCATCAGACAGCCAGGACAGAAAACACTGGGCAGAGATTTTCGAAAGACAAAAATACCAAGTCATGACGATAGCGGATAGCGGACATAGTGCAGCTGCAGAGAGACCTACAATTTTTGGAATTAATGAGACACCAAACCACTGTACTAGAAAAAATAGCCCATCAGTATCAATAAAGTCATCTCTTAGAATGTATTCATATGATATGCGAGGGTTAGCATCCGGACAATACTACCTTGAGCCACTACTCCAGGAGTGTGACATCTACCTACTACAACAACACTGGCTGCACAGTTATTTTATGAACTCAGCAAACTAAGCAAATCATTGATCTCTTCCTAATCTCCGACAATTATGCCCACATAGCGGCCAAGCAATGCAGTGAACCCTTGATCCCTCCGACCACCAGTCAAGTCGTGGTGAAACACTTCAGACAGGGCACCATGTTAAACTAAGTACTACGCAGACAGTTAAACCTGGAAAAGTAAGGGTCAGTGGAACCAGGTCAGCAAGTATGCTATTCCATGGAAACTTCACCAAACCCCTGGAATAGCCAGCAAATTACTGTCCAGATGTAACTGTCAGATGTCAACACAATGCTAACTGCTTTATCCGTTGATGTACTCTAAAACAAAATTTCCGTTACCAAAATGAGGAAGCACCAAAAGAAAAAAGTGAACAAAGAAGTCGGACAATGCATATAAAGCAACTAAAGAGAAATGAAGGATGGAAAGGACAACAACACAAACCTTGCTGATTATGAAAACAAACTCATCGCAGGTACTTATCCAAAAAAAGGAAGTCCGGAGCGCAGCTTAGAAAAAGCAGAGCCAAACAAAGAGAAGCCAAAAACTAGACAAACTTACGCGTGACACAAACTTTCCAAAAACTGTGTGACGAGGAATATGAAAACAAATGAGATAATAAATAATCAATACTTGTAGATTCGGAAGATCTATGAAGGTGATGATCGTCCCCAAGCTGGAGTTATGGGGCGTCTGGGTGAAATATGGAGTTAGCAAATAATTAGAAGGTTGTGAAGTGCAAGAGTAGATTGATGAATTCTTAGATGCGGTATCATGAAGTCTTTTCATGTCGTAAACAAATTGCATTTGTTTAGGAGTTAACCATAAGACAAACATTCAGTCAGGTAAGGTCGTGCATAAAGGGTAGTTATAATATTCTTCTTTCTATTGATACCAAAAGAAGTAAACCAATATACGTGTATGGCGTTTCATAACGTCACTAAAATCCGCGCGTCGACAAAATTGGCATTTCCACAGCATATAGCGAAAAACTTTTAGCTAAGGGAGGATCGATTATTCGGATTTTCATGCGGTTTTCAGCTCTAAATATGGCAATTTAGTAGTTTTACATAAACATAGGTTTTGAGCCATACTGTGCCAGAATTGTACCCTAATTTTCTACCTAACTCGGTGAAGGCGCTACCGTCACATTTTTTCACCGAAGTACACGTCCAGTGGTCAAACGTACGTCCCAGCCTTGTCTCGACTCATCAAGAATACAATTGCACCATGTTGATTGCCAGACTTAAACTTTGGTCGATAGAAACCAGATTGTTACTACATGCAAATTCGTCGTCTCTGCATTGAGCTGTCAAAATTGGTGCAAAGGTAGAAAAAGAAAATGCAGAATTAAGTTTAATCTTTCGCAGATCGGCCAGCGCACAAAGGCTCTTGAAAAAACAATTCCTCCGCAGAGATGTTCATCTCTAAACATGGGAGCTGAGTATATCGGAACGTTAGATTTGATCCTTAGTTCATTGCCCTTACTATTTAAGTTAAATAATAATAATAATAATAGGGATTTAGAGCGCCTTTCAAGGCGTTTTAAGGGGGGAGGACACGACTGCTCGATTAGACATTGGATTCCAAACGGGTAATTATGGAATTCTTACGTGCATTTTTTACGGCAACTCGGTCCGTGATATTAGGGAAAGCATCTCTTAGACTTAAACTTCGTTCAATAGTTCAGACTATCATGATAATGTTAGAATAAATTATTGACTTTAAAATCAGGGTTAGGGGTTATTAAATATTAGTCAAGTCTTGCCGATATGGTAGAGCGCACTCTCACGTTGCTTCTGTAGCACTTGTACGCTGGCTTGATTGACGATTTGAATTCACTGTTGTTGTTAGGTTGGCAACCCTACCCCCCCCCACCGCGTTTTCATTACACTAACCCACATACCCGAGGCGCATACTGTTGTGCCGAAACATCCGGGTGCCGAAATACCCGGGTGTCGAATGTTTCCACACGGAAAACTGCCGAAGAACCAGGGCATTCGGCAGAGGGAGAAGGGAAGGGAAAATCACGTGTGTTTAAGTGTAGAGCACGTGTTTACGGCTTTTTTGTTTGATCTTTAGGGAAAAATAACAATGACAACTCTATTAAACAATTCAGGCTTTGGCATTAAGGAAAAGCATGTATGTAATAGTCGACGTAAATACGACTTGTTTGTCAAGCAAAAAGCCCCCACATAGACCCCATGAAGACAACATGCTAAAGTCGGTTTAGCCAAGGCAGCGAATTCGGACATAAACGCATTGCTATACATATGGCTCCCATTGTAAAGGTTCCCTTAGCGGTTGCAACACGGGTTAGGTTTAGGGTTGGGGTTATAGGGCCTATAGGTAGGGTGTCCGTTCATTCATGTCATTGCACACGTCGAGCCGTCACTTTACACATAGCGTTAATGCAAGTATGGCGATCACGAAAAATACACTTTTAAAATCGCTTATTATTGAGGTCTTCTCAATATGGTTCCAACAACTTCATGATTTTAGACTCAAAAGGATGAATACAATAAGATATCGGAAAACATGACCAACAGTCCAAATACTTAACAACATTTTGGGATGTTTGAACTCGGCACTCACCATCGTAGTACCACCGCGAAAACCTACACTCGTGTGCATGGTCCCCGTTTTTTGTCTTCCACTCGCAGTTTTCTTCTGGGAAAATCGGCACCCGGAGCAAACCAAGAAGGTCACTTTTTGTGTTTATCATTATTGTACATACTTCAAAGTATGTATGGAGCGAAAAATTTCGCTTCTAGCATAAACGGGAAAGTATAGTAAGTATTTTTAAATTTTATTAAAAATTCAATGATTTTCGCTTATGGCTTCCCTAACCCGGAAACAAGCGTGTGATATATACCGTTAGAAAGAAAGCTCTGTTTGGAAGCTAATTTTTTTCTATTGATCATATTGAGGTCAGAGGTAGATTCCGGGTGCGATTTTAACCATTTTGTCCCGCCCATATTTTCAATATATTCCCAGACGCTTTCCAATAGGAAGATGCACTCGACCAATCGCGTAGAGTTGCCAGATGCCATGAGAGTGACACGTGGGTGAGACCCCGGGAACTATGGATCGAATACAGTGATACGTCATTCCGCGTGTATGCATGAGGGGATGCGGCGTGTTTAGAGTTTTGCCACAACAGCTATCTCAGTGAAAGACTCTCCTTATTATCACTTGTATGCCGCGTATATGTAATATAATTTGTTTAAAGTTTCTTGACATGAAAATATAGGTGAAATTCTATGTCAAAATTGAGTAATTTGCGTGCATTTATGGCACGGGCAGTCGCAGTTAGTAACAGACGGGCTGTATTATCTCTATCACGAACGTAGTAACAAGGTAAGTGAGTATGCCGGTCGGGCAGTGGCAGGCGGTTATGGACCTATGTCCGTTGGGAGTGTTTGTATTTCATTTCTTTCAAAGGCGGGGTTTCAATGTTTTGCAGCAGTTAAAATAAATATTTTTAGCGCTAGTGTAAATATCAACATGTTCTTGCCATCTGAATTTCTTAGATATATAGTTGATATTCTAACCTTCTCCATTGAAAATGTACATGTACTTTGGCAAATATTCCTGGCCTATGCGTGTTGATGCCACAAGACTAGTCAAAAAATCTAAATTTGCTGTTTCAGGACGTCGCTGGATAATGATGTAAGTTTTTTTTTTCATTTCACACATTGGCCCAGCTGCACATAATATACTGTATGCACACCCCTCATACTACATTCCACATCCTGCCAACACCATGCACACACTCAAATAATCACTATTTCACCTGTCCTGCTTACAAACATGGCACCCATAACCCCGGGGGAACCATGCACACAACCCCATTACAAGGCACAGTGCATTGCCTACCATACCAACCACCCACACACCCACCCACACCACACCCCCCACACACACCAACACCAAACCCCCACACACACACACTTTTAAAGACCTGAACTACCTTTACTTTTTGCATTGTGCCTTAGCTAGATCTCATCAGTCCTGTTCGATATGATGACCCTCTTCATGTCCAATATTTTAACTTCAAACCGTACAATGTTAAAATAATTTAAACAAATAACTAAACAAATTTGATTCATTTGAAAACTCTTTTATATATATCCAGTGTACAAACTCCTTGCCCTACCCTGTTTTGCATTACTCACCGCTTCCACGAGCATTGGGACAAATTTAATGACCTAAATAAAACTCGTGAAACTCCCCAGGTGATATTTTGCAAGTTGTGCAATGACAGGGAAGAACTATGTATTTATTGAATGATGACAGGCTTCATTAGGCCGTTAGTTTTTGGTTATTATATCATCTATTAAGGGTTTATATACAAAATGACATGGAATTCTTGCATAAGGCAAAACAATGCTGCAATTCCTCATCATTAAGTGTCGGAATGTATGTTAGTTATCAGGGGAGATATATGTAATTTCCCCATATAAAAATGGAATATAACCAATATCGTAGTGGAGTGAAACAGTAGTGACTTTGTCATTTTAGACAGTCTAAGAAACTACTTTTCAGTATTTTATAGTTTTGAAATACGTGTGGAGCAGCAAAAAACCTCCAATTATAATCATAACTGTTTTTGCTAATTTTTTACCTAATCGGAATTAATATGCAAAATAACACCGAAGTTGAAGAACGTTTCGGCCATGTTTTTCAGGAATATTAAGCATCTAATAATGAACGAATATACCAAATTTCAGTTTCACTGCTTTGATAGAATTAATATAATGGGAATTTCAAAAAGCCATATAAAATTGGTATTTGTAATAACTCACATTAGGGTTTGTACAGGTTGAATTTCCACCTGGGACCATATGCTGCAATGCAGTGTGGAATCCAAAAAATAGGCTACTTGGCAAATTCAAAAGCCTGTTACTCCCAAACGATTGGCCCACTCTTCATGACACCTTGGTTATTTTTATCAGACAAACCACGTAGAAGAAAACTACACTAAAACTTATTCATCATACCCCAGATTTGAAGTGAATTTTGCTAATTAATCATCAATTGGCCTTTTTTAATTTTTCTATTTTAATTAGTTTTGAAAGCTTTTTGAGCACTTACTTTAAAATTGCCATAACTCACAACAGCTTACCATTCGAATAATTTGGTGTGTCAAGTTGTTTCTTTTGACAAGACTTTCATTAAAAAAATAAAAGAATTAAAAAAAAAAAAACACTTTAAAAATCACCTGGACACACAATATAGGACCTATGGTTAAGATTCGGGTTAGGAATTAGGTTAGGTTGTGATTTTATTTTGTTTCTGATTGGGGGGGGGGGGGGTCATGTAAATTTTAGTATTAAATATTAACAACAAAACAACCATCTGCACCGGCAGTTAAACTATGTGTTATAGTAATTGGATAGTGTGTGGAATGGCCGCCGGGATGGCCGATGGGTGTATGGGTTCTAGGCAAATTGCCTATGTAACTTACATTGGGGGGTTATGCAATTTTCCAAACAAACATCTTTCAATTTCTGCGGCCCCTCCCTTGTAAATAAATGAACGGGCCCTAAAATTATCGTTTAAAGCGAATCTTAGCCTGTCGTACGGAGCGGAGTCAAATAAACCCCATTTGGTGTAATCTTGTTCCGTTACACCAATTGACCCAAAAGAAGTAGTTAACATCCAACAACCCCGCACGGCTGTAAACGGATCCTCTGTGCGAACTACTGGGAAACCATTGTTCGGCAATGACGTATCCCGCATTTTCGGCACGAATAAATTGCCGAAACACCGGCGTTTCGGAGATACCCCTGACGTACGGCAAGGTCAGCTGCCGAAAGACCGGGCGTTTCGGCATAGGCCGGTATTCGGCGCCAGCAATACTCATACCTTTGGAAGGCGCTCAGGGGACAGTATTCCTAGCAGATACCCATTTCGCACATGATTAGATAGGACGAATCGCGAAAAAACGAATTGCCCATGTACACAACACGTTGACGGCAACGGGGCTCGAACCCACGACCTTTGGATTAATGCGCCGAGGTGCGTACTCCAAGGGATACACGTGGAAAAAAGAATGGGGAGTGAGGAATAGGATTTGGAAAGGCCAAAGGAAGTAAAAAAATGATGGAAGAATAAATCTTTTCTCTCTCCCTTTCTATTTGTCGGTATATTAACAAGAAAACGCTTTCAACTATCCAAGGATTCGTTTAAAGCTAATCCACATACTAAGACCTCTCACGCTCATTGTATTTGGAAATACCAGTCAAAAAAGCCTATGATAGACTCCTCTTTGTATTCATCTCCTGTCCCAATACGCATTGAGTAGGCCACAAATACGGCGTGTATATCGTACTAATGAAAGGTTCCATTATCATCAGCGCTGAAGTACCATATGCACTTCTGATCAATCAATGGGAACACAGGGTAGCTTGGTGACGTCAAATAGGTCTTATCGCCAATATCCATGATAATAATTTCTTGAGGGCATGAATCAACAGACCAATCTGTATGAAATGGAGTCATTGTATATAGTAGAAAAAATACATTGTTCTAGATGTGTTACCATTGTGCATATTACTTCTAAAGCCCATGATATAATTCCTCGTCGCAGGGAGCGATTGGCGTGCGCAATACCAGATTTTGACCCAGATCATCTCCCATGCATTCCCTCTAACACTTCTAACAACATTCATGCCCGTTCCTAGTAATTTCATGTCACATTAAAGGCTGACCTCGAGATTTACGATGGCGGCCTCAATCTTCTAACAAATCAAGTTTTTGTCATATCATAATACTGTTAATACTAATCTAAGAATATCTAAGCTCAAATCGGCGCATATTGTATAGAAAATCACAACTGTGTAGCGAATTTTTATTTAACACAGTATCTTATGGTACTTCAAATAAAGGGTTGCTACTTCAAAACGAAAAATCCGATTCATCTCAGACAGAAGTTGAGCAGTTTTGTTATTTACTTTTGTGAATTAAAAACACACACACACAAAATACATCTCTGAGGCGTGACCTCGAAGGATTTTTTTTTTTTTTTTTTTTTTTTTTTTTGTTTTGCATTGTCCAAGTGTCCTCCCACATTGATTTGGCGGGTTATTGTAAAATAATTTATGTCTTAGTCCCTACGCGTTGTGTTTTAAATGTCTAAAACAGAATTTAGCAATCTTAGGAGAGGCAACGTACGTTGTCGCAAAAAAAATGAAGACTAATGCCTTTGCCATATAACTTACAGCAGTTAATTCATATGATCATCCATGCATTGAAGAATATTGTCACAAATCATGGATTGGTCGACACATCCAAACCCAGAGACACACCAGAAATCGGCATTGGAACACTGATCTGACAAAATTAATCAGTATTCGAAGAGCTCATGGCAAAAAGGCTAATCAACATTGGACGTTATTAGTAGAATTAAGATAAGGAGAGCGTTAAAACAAACATTTTGACACTAACTGCACGCTTCAAGCACACTCCGTTCCAAAGTTATGGGATTCGGCATAAAATAATATTTTAATTGATAATAAGTCCTTACCGCAGTGCTTAATGTCCAATGATTGATTTGCGTGACAATTATCCCCAGTACATATAAGAACATCGTCGTGACACCCGCTTCCAGTGCTGCATAGGATTTCCATATCTTCACAAGAAACTGGTATACGAACAGAAAACAACAGTTAGAAAGCTATCCCTAGCAGGATTTATCGTAATATTTTTAACTTATGTATTACTATACAGATGACGTATTGCATGCTAAAGTTGTATTTTTCAAAACAATGTTATTCTTAAGAATCCGCGTCCAGAATCGTGAAAGTACAAAGACCTTGATTAATTGTCGTGTTCCTGATATGGCGAATCTGTGGAACGATAGCCTGTCGCTTGCAATCCAGAACGCATACAGATATATGAACGCCAGAAATGGCTTCAGCCGCTAAAGGAATGTACTGTTCGTTAGGTTTACTCTAAAAATTTAATGTCTATGGAAGAAAAATGGAGGGGTAATGAGGAGTTATTTATACGTGCATCATAGACTTTAACCATTATTTTTAAAAAGTGTGATTTTATTCGTTGTCAGTTCATTACAAGTTTTCGACGAATCTATTCGTGTTGAGACGGTGCACGTTTTTATCAGGGGGAAATGCAACTTTTATTGGCGTGGATGAGCGAACATTCTTGCATGCTTCACATGAAGATCGATTGCATTCATAATATTTACGTTAGTGATGTTGACCGTACCTATTGATGAACAATTTTATTATTATATATGAATGATATTGTCATACATCTAAAATTCCTCGAAACCGATAGTATTGCAGATGATACAACTTGTCTGTATTCATATAAGGATGTTGAAAACATTAGGTTCAACAGTTAATATCGAACTAAAGAGGTGTGTAACCTGGGTAATGGGTCTAAGGCAAATGGCTATCGCTAAAAGCCAAAAAAGACACTCTTATGTTTTGAGGTTCCACGTTTATAAATAAGGATGTAGATAATAGATTTAACATTTTTGATGGTGTGTAAACTTACTGTTATTATAGCTAGAAACTTAAAAGTCTTAGGGATTACAATAGATGAAAAGTTAACATGAAAAAACAATAGATAATGTTTGCAAAATTATGGGCAAGGTAAATAGTGGTGAATGTTAAAACGGTTCTTCCCGATCAAGCCTTCCTGTTATAAATTGTATTCGTTCATTGGTATCACCATATTTGAACTATGGTTGCTTCTCTCTGGGGCCTAATTAAAACAAAACTTATTTAACAAAGTTTTAAGTTACCAAAAAAACGTGCTATTTCAAATAGCTAATACCTCTCATCATCAAACCTTGTTTAAAAAGATATACTATACTTGATATTTGGTGAAATGTATGAGAAAGAAGCAAGTATATACAGTTTAATAAAAAAAACACATGCTTCCAAATTCTTTCGATGAAAATGTACAGATCATAAGTCTAACATAAATATAATACCAGAAATTAAGATGATTATCAATTACATGCGTATCGTGGTAAGCACTGTTTTAAATAATGTCCTTTTAAAGTGGAACCAATTACCAAACCACATTGTTAAAATTTCAAAAACGTTAGGTAAATTTAAAAGGAAATTGTTGCTCTTTTCAACTTGGGATTTAATCAACAGGATTCAACTATGTTCTAAAATTTTCCTCTGATTTAGCCCATTGTATGGTGATATGCCATTACCCTACGATTTTGTACTGATATGATAGATAATTATATATACTGTGTTATTGTAGTAATAATGTATAATGTACAAATTGGTACAGGTTGCTATGGACTTTTGTTTCGCTTTGCTGTATGGTTGT
Organism: Ophioderma brevispina; assembly: GCA_023653785.1. Taxonomy (NCBI): domain Eukaryota; kingdom Metazoa; phylum Echinodermata; class Ophiuroidea; order Amphilepidida; family Ophiodermatidae; genus Ophioderma; species Ophioderma brevispina. Next base: position 78,993 of record JAMKCH010063928.1, read on the forward strand.
CTTATTTGTTTTTAGAGGTGTTTGTACTATTAATTGGGGGTTCAACTTTTTCAGGCTTTTTGCTTTTTGTTGTAACTCCCCCTCATCTGGTTATTTTGATGCTGTTTTTGTATGTTTTTTTATATGATGAGAAAATAAACTTCGAACAGAAAATGGTTGTGAACCCGCATGTTGCGTGATATAAATAGGTGAGGTGCCTTATTTACCGCCACACCATCTTCAAGCAAAGTGATGGCGGTTAGATTCAATTAAATGGATATGTAGTGGCAAAACCACCAAATGGTCATATAGGCAAAAGCCATTTAAGGTCATTTAATTTAGCAAAATGCTAGGGTCATCCATGCATTCAACAAATCAGGTACACCATCACCTCGTGGATTCTTTCCTTTTTGGTGTATTGAAAGATATTCATGAGAAACGAAAAAATCCTGAAAAATTGAGCTCTGTACCTCTTTTATTTTTCACATACAGCAATTTTTTAAATTGAGGGCGGTCACCTCAAAAACATGTACCAGTGCTGATGAAATTCATATATTCAGAGGGCCTAAGTAAAGAACTACACCCCTCAGATCCTCAAACTTGCAATTCTGGATAACCTTTATGCTGCAGATTGCAAATATGGGAACAGACAAAAGATGCACCTTGCCCCAATTTAAAAGAACAGGGGGGGTTCAAAAAATGGCTCTAAAACCACTGACCATACTTTGGGGCCAAAAGTCAAAAAATAAAAGTGATATAACTTCCAAATCTGGGCTGGAGATAGCTAATCGAAATATACCATTGTGTACAATTGTATACTTATTAAGCTTCGTTGGAAGGATATAGTTGTCGCAAAAAAAGTTAAAAATTCCAATTGACCTTTGGACTTGGCCCCCCTAAAAAACCCAATGTCAGAACATTCTGCACCCAAATTCTGCTTGTAATATGTTTGAGGGGGGTCCTTGCTTAAATTTTGGCAAAGTTCATGTTAATTGATATAAGTGTCTTCTATAAGAACGGTATTCAAAAGGCCCTACTTCATGTAATTCAGTTTTGAAAGAAATATGGTCCATTGAAACACACAGGAAACCTGAACTTTGCCCAATTAGTGTATTACCTGACAGTTTCACTTTTTACTATAATAATTCAATTAGACTAAGTAAAAGTATTATAAATTCCTTACCAAACAAGACACCACACTGAAATTTGGTCCATACCTAGATCAGGGCTCTAATAAGTGATGAATTAATTTCATTTCATTGTTTAGATTATACACGGTCAAACTTGGGTTCAAAGTCTTAAAACTGCATTTGAATACTCCAAGGTTGAAAAGTTCAGAATTCTGTTACATTTCAATGGGAACTTTGTCTGATATTAGTTGAACAGTTTAGATTCTTTTGAAGCCTGTTACATACAAATGGCAGTTAGAACCAGTTGAAACTTTGCACAACACTTTCAAGCAGGGGCCCCTCTTCTTAACCATATTTCAAAGCAGAATTTGGGGCAAAATGTCTGACATTGAGTTTGGGGGGTTCAAAGTAAAGGTTATTGGACTTTTTGCAATTGCGACAGCTATATCTCTTCCAAATAAAGCTGATATAAGTTTAATATTGTACACAATGGTAGTATTCAAGATAAGCTTTCACCAGCCCAAATTTGGAAGTTATATTCACTTTACTTTTTGTTTATGGGCCCCCCAAAGTATGGTCCGGAGTTGCTTTCTGGGGCCCATTTTTGACCCCTGCTATTTTAAATTGGAGGCAAGTTTTTTTTCTGCTCACATATTTGCAATCTGCAGCAAAAGGTTGTCCAGAATGCCAAGTTAGAAGGATCTAGGGGGTAGTTATTACTTAGGGCCCTCATGAATATTGAAATTCAACCGGTACTGTTTTGAGTGACCCCGCAAATTTAAAATGTGCTGTACGTGTGAAAACTAAAAGAGGTACAGAGATCAACTTTTCGGATTTTAGTTTCTCAGAAATCTTCAATACACCAAAAAGGAAAGAAATCACGATGTGGATGGTGTACTGATTTGTTGATTGGCATGAATGACCCTTATACCTTAACACCTAAACAGGAAAACCATGATGATTATCAAATATGTTTTGCTGATTATGAAACTAAAAAGGGGGTCAAGAAATTTAAATCAAGTACTACCAAATTTGAGCTTCTATCTGCAATGACAGAACATTACACTTAAAGGGGCATTTCGTGATCCACAGCCTCGTCCCCCCGACTACCCCAAACAAGTTGAGATTTTTATATCTTCTGAACCGTCGCATTAGTATGATGTGTACCCCAATTTACTTGCAAACTCGGTGCATCGGTAAGAAATTTCGTATATTTGCTTTTCTGTCCGTTAAACGGACAGAAATTCTAGTACAACTAGGCCTATGGGAGCCTGTGATCAAAGATGTGCTCATAACATCAAACCGCAAGATCATATCAACTGAAATTTTGGGAATTAAGCTTTCTCGACGATATCTAGCGACATAAATAAAACAGAAGGTGCTAGAATCCCGAAATGCACCTTTCTATACTTGTATATAATAAATTCGTGAATAAAACCATATCTTCGGCTTTTTAAATTTTGGTTAAAAAAAAACAATAGTAATCATAATGTAATGAAACCATAACCCTCGACAAAATGTATGATGATAATATAAAAAATGAAGACTATAAAGGACCAGGAATCTATGGACCAAAAAATCGCGATTATCTGATTACATAGATTTTTTCCGTCGGGATTTGTTTTATTGTCTGACATTTTAAAGGCGCGTCTTTTCACACAAAAATAAATCGACTATTCGTAACTATATTTTTGTATTAATGTATTTTTACACGTAAGGTAAACAAGCTATTAACATTAATTAGCAGTTATATAAGGACCAAAACAATTCATGGGCCATGCAATAAAACCGTTGCAGTTACAAACTCTATGGGAAAATGACGTGTATTTGCAATACCATAAAAAAAGGATTGTCTAAAACTAAGTTTGAGGTTAAAGCCGATGAGAGGACGCGCACTTCCAATTTTCAAACAAATTGTGTTTTTTTGCATATACATAATGCTTGACATATAAGAATCATTGTATGAAATAATAAGCTCATTTCAAGTTCTCTCACAGAGGAAAATCAACAACTGTATAAATTTCACAGGATCCGGAATTTCTGTACGCACGGTATTATATGGCACTGTAATACTATACATAAAAAAAATAAAAAAAATAAAAAAAATAAAAAAAATATCAAACTTTGGAATTAAGCATTTTAGTTGACTATCTTTAGTTTTAGATGACTATTTTTAATTACTTCACAAAAAGTTATATTTCGAAACCTCTGAGTCAGTCTTCAACTATAGGTAATATAGTTCGCTAGAGTAGATATCAGAATAAAATATGCTCAAATTGTATGATGTAAGGGAAAAAGTTCAAATTGTACAGGAACTAAATTCTTTTTATTTATGGCCTTACAATAACAAATACCCTAACCCTTAGGTCAAAAATTTTTTAAAAATAGATGTAGAGTTTCGAAGAGGGGTGGAACTCTTGCCGATGTAAGTGCAAGGTTCGTTTAATAGCATTTTTCGCCTTTGGCGCGTTTTGAAAACAATGATTGGTCCCTAATTTACAGCTAAATAATAAAAAAATCATCTATATGCATTGATTTGGGTTGCTTTATTTCACTTTATATGCCATAAATTTTGTTTATTAAATTTCTGGAAATTTTCTTGGAGGAGGCACTAGCGAGAGTGAAACCACGAGATTGCATTTTTTTCACTTTGGAGCAATATTAGCACATTTTTTGAAGAGCGCCCCCAATTTTCAAAATTTGATATTTTTGCAAAGTTATGTTGGTAATTGTCTACGAAACTATACCTGCAAACGAGAATGCTAAAAAATGCGTATTTATCATAAAATAAGCGATTTTGTAATTAAAATTGGGATCCCAGATTGGACTTAACGGCGGAGCTGGAAATGCTACGTTTATGTCCGTCCGTCCATGATGAAATAGTGCCACCTCAAGAAAATAATATCTAACTTGACTTGCCTGAACCAATAAAACAACTAATGGATGAGCGTAGATATGTACATGGCGCTATTTCCCGGCTATTTCACATTGGAAGGCCGTTTCCAGCAGCCGTTGAATTATTATCGGGATCCCGATATTAATTATTCTAATTACAAAATTCCTTCGTTTGTGACATATAGACATTTTCGAGCTTAACCATTCACAGGTATAGTTTACTAGCCCGTTACCAATGCAACCGTGTAAGAATCTCAAAATTTTTGAAAAATTGAAGGCGCTCTTCAAAAAAAATGTGCTAATATTGCTTTAAGGTATTTGTAAATTTCAAAAGTTTATATATAGGGAAAATGTAATAATAGCACCCACAAGATTAATAGAAGTGACGTACGTATGTAACCTGCCAAATAATATTAACTTTTTGTTCATACAAATAATAGATGCTTCAACATTTTACTTTTTGTCTTCTTAGTGTATGCATACCGATAGATTTTACCCGTTTAACTTTAGCTGAGAAGCCTCTATGTCGATATTTGAATCCTGTGTGAAGCCTTATCCAAATAGCTCTCTCCTGTACAACTAAAGTGGTACCAGGAGTAATAAACGACGTTTCTCGTAAAAACTCGCTTTCAGTAGAAATATTTGCTCCTTTTCCAATGATCAGATAATCGTAGTGATACTCGGCTATAGCAATCAGGGCTAATTCGTGCAACTCGATGGCAAAGCTGCCACTGCTGTTCGATGTCAGATACCAAGTTATATCCGCATTGTCAGGATAGAATGATGGATAGTTTGGTGATGAAATATTTATGCTCTGATCAAGTTGCAAAGCAATATCTGTAATTTAAAAGATTGTCGGTTATTGTATACAAACAAATAATTGTTGTAGGTTTCTTTTCGCTCCTAAAAGGAAAAACCTAACCTTTGATATAGTTACCACGAATGAAAGTATTTGAAAATATACATAAGCATTTGATTTCTATTCTATTTATAACAAAATTGCATCGCCTTTGATGATTTTAATTGAAAACATTACAAAGAAAATATCACCTATTATTTCAGCACTGCACCGAACAATGGACAGAGTGACACACATCAATAGCCCAATCTTGACGTCCATCGTAGTTCCTCGCTGAGAAAAAGAAATAAGAAACAAATTGAATCATAAGGACTGAACAAAAATTAATACTTTTCTAGCGAATGCGTAATATCTAATCAGATGGGCTCATAAAATTGGGCTGTTATATATTGGGTCATAAAGACAACTATGGCCATCCCAATATTTTGGAACTTCTTTTCCAAAGAAAATGATAGTCCTGTATCAAGGGACATGTTTAAAAAAAGAGGTATACAATGCTCATGTCCGGTGTAACCAATCACAAACCGCATGCGATATATGCGTTCATTGAAAGGATTCAGTTTCAGTTTAGTTTATTTACCATACATAGGCAGATATCATTTACAAGGACAAAAGTAGAGAATGGAAGGGTAGTCATATGAGAGCAAGGCTCGGAAAAAGTTGACCACCCTTGGTGTATTTTTATATGTTAGAGTTTGCTACCACTCGTATTACTCGGTGTTGGCTATATCACATTAGTTAGCGTGTGAAGCTATTTAAAGTGACAGGAGGAGATTTTTTTAGGATACGAATTTCTCTCAAATTGCACAGAATCGATTGTAGACCACCTACCAAGAACGTTACGAAGATTTATTGGACAAACAAGTACAAAAGAAAACAGCAAAAGTTGTTTTGAACTTGCTTGACTATCGTAATTGTCCCCAAAGAACACCGTGCTTTGACTTTCTGTCCTGCAGTACTAAATCATCATTTTATTACATTCACTTCGGGTGTGATCTAATATATTGGAAAGCATTCCAAATATGCAAAAAAACCCGGGTTCGAAAAAAAATTGGGGCGCTTCTTTCTAGAAATCTCCTCATGTCTCTAAATTCGCTTTCAATTCTGTTCATATTTCTTACCAACCATATTGTAGTAAGTCACCAATTAATCGCATTTTTGTTCATCACAAAAATAAGCAGAATACCATGGCACAACGAAGGATGACTCACTCATGACCTTTTTGGCCATTTTGAGATTTTGGCACCTCAAAAAAAACCTGTATCACCCATATATTTATAAGGTCTAAACTCAATTCCACTTCCCATAGTATATACAGTAGAATTTCACTTGACCACATCTCAATGGAGCACCATACACTTACCAACAGAAAGTCCCAACTCTGAGTTAGCATGTTTAGAGAGTTAAGACTTTCTATTAGTCAACCCTCAACATATAGTTGTAACCATATTGGAAGAGAGATGCATCAGTTGAAATGACAACGAGAATGAATATAACTAATTCTAAGATAATAAGTATTAAAACATACAATGCTACAGGAAAATATAACTCAAGAATATGGAATCAAGGTGCAACGAGAGATATCAAGTCATCCATATTTTCTGTGATATGTAGTAATTTCAAATAGATTCGATGCTCAATAGATTCCCTACCTTTTATTTGGTTACATATATATAACAAAATGTGATTTGTGTATACTTATATTTCAATAGAAAACATAGGCTGAATTTCGTATTTGCTCCTATACGAAATTAGAAATTTCAAAATTGTTGTACCAAAGCAACAGTTCTCAGCTTAATCCTTACAGGTGGGGATATTTTTGATATAAAACTTTACACCACAGTGCTAAAATCAGAATTTTCACATTTTTTTCGGGACACCTGTTATTTGAATCTCTCGTTGCACCTTTAAACATCCGCATATACTAGCATTGTAATGAAAGGGAAACGTAGATCGTGAAGGTGCAGTGACTTCAACTAAGTAACATAATAGATTGAAAAAATACTAAGACCATAATAATACAAGGCATGGACAGTACAAAGCTAAACATAACTACATAGGGAGAGTACACATAAAATACCACATACGTCATTTCAATACAACGTTAGGTACTACGAGCAAGTGGCATTGAATTTAAAATACAATCGTGTAAAATTGTCTATAATTCAGGTAAGTATCGCTTTGGCAATGTAATTGTTGTATCTCATACCGTCATAATGGTACCAATGTCAGAATATAACATTGAGATAAACAGATGGATTTTACATACAAAATGAATGTAGAATGTAGTGAATGTAGCCGGAGAATGCCAACACCGCGCAAAACAAATTAGAAGTAAACATTCTCATCCAATGATTGCATACCCCTCTAAAACAGAAAACTATTAGTCTCATAATATACGCATGCATTTCAGAGTGGGGTTTTTCAGTCATATTAACGAGTGGTTCACTTCATAAGTAAAGATAAAATTCAGAACATACTCACCTCGAAATAAACTCTCCAACTGAATAAATCTGCGAGTGAAAGCTTTAAATACTATCTCGTTCTTTGCGTTTCTTGAAGAAATCTTTTTAAAGCTCTAAACCTGGACTTTCATTGAAATCTAATCAAATGTCTTGGTAATAAGATCGCCATTGTTTTGATTTAAAATGAAAGTTGACTTTTTTTATTTTTTGAGACAATAATTTCCTTTGAATGTTTTTAGCCAAGGCCGGGCGTTTTTAGTCAATGCTTGTTAGCGATGTTATATCAGAGCTCGTTCATTGAAATTCTATAAAACAGCTTTTAAAAGTACAAAATCAGTTGATATAGCTTTTGCGGTGTTATTTTTCTCGAGTAAGAAGAGAAATACTTCATAGCCGTATATTAAAATGTCTTATTGATCAATGTTATTACAAATTCAAATGAATTTTCTACACTGAACATAAATGTACATCAGAAGACCTATTTGCGGGATTAACGTGTGAACATATTTTACGACAAAAATGACATGTTACAGCAATGATATAAACTGATGAACAAAATTCCTCAGATACAAATGAATTTTTTTAGTGCTTTATTCAAAAACAATAAAATATTGTTTGATAACCAATGCACGATGTATAAATGTAATAATCATCAAATGATCAAAAGGAAGGCAAGAAGTGACGTGGAACCATTAACGTCCAAAGTCATGCCGAAACAGGCATGTGAATAGATATGCAAGAAAAAGGTAGCCGTGTCCCAACTTTTTTTTGCATTTAGTCGATTTGGATAAATTGTGTATTTTTTGCAAACTTTCGTAAAAATCTTTTACCTATGAAACATATACTCACTCACTCATCTTATACGTATTTCTTAAAATTATTCCAATTGTAAATTCAACGAATGTGAAAGCAATATCAAACATACTTGGCGCGCCATCAATGGCACATTGGGTAAAAGCACGAAAGGGAAAACACCATCCTACTTCTTTGACAGCAATACAAAAATCACTGATCCAAATGACATTGCCACCTAATTTTAAAAATTATTTGCTGAAAAAGGTCCGAAACATGCCAGTAAGATCAACACATCGGCCTGCAACTTCACTGACTCCTTCTGAAAAGTCCATCTTCTTTACGTCTGTCTCGGATAAGGAAATTCGTGATATCCTATATCTCGCTCATGCCATATTTCTCCAAAATCCCCGAGCGCCTAATCTATAACAGGCTTGATAATATCTTTTCATCTAACAATGTTCTTCACGACAATCAGAAGGGTTTCCGGAATAAACACTCAACAGACCTTGCTCTTCTTGACATATGCCACAAAATCTCTTTCGCGCTATCTGAAAAACACACCATACTCGACCTCTCAAGAACCTTCGACGCTATAGATCATGACATTTTAAGCAGGAACCAACATATTCCTTTCAAATCCGGACATGAACACACTGTTCAAAATTTTCAATCACAAACCCCAACATGTTTCTAACTGGTTTTAGGCCAACAAATTATCCCTCAATGGAAGGAAAACTAATTACATTAATAAAATGTCGACATTTATATAGCGCCTTTCACAACGTATCAAAGCGCTTTACATTTATTCCGCTGCCACTAGAATATGTCAGCTGCCTTACAAATGCCCAAGGCATACTCATACCCTTGGGCGGCGCTCAATGAATACCGACCCATACCATCACTGAGCCGCCACCACCTTCAGTCGATTCCTGAAAACAGTCATCTCGGAGGTTCTCAACACGTAATCGACGAACCCTTTGTCTTCCATGTTGATGGTCAAGGATGTAGCGGCTCTCGCCAATAAACACAACATTTCGCCAGTGTCTGAGCTGTAATCTTCTGTGCTCCCTAGCCCAGCGAAGTCGATCAACTCTGTGGTGAACGGTTGGGTGTGAACATTTGGTCATTCGTCTTACTCGGTAACCATGTTGAAGCAATCTCCGATCTACAGTTTGGAGGGAAACGTTGATTCCATAGTGTCTTCTCCACAAACGACTAAGACGGCTAGTTGACATTTTCCGGGCTCTACGGCACAGAAATAATCAGTCGGCGATCATCTCGTGTGGTAGTCAATCGTGGTCGTCCTGAAGATTTTCGTGGCCTCAAATGACCCACCTCTCGATGATGTCTGAGGATTTTACAGACCGTAATCTGCGATATTCCGAGGAAATCAGCGACTCTGGCTTATTTGTACCCTTCCCGTCGGAGTGCAAGTACTCTTCGGTACTTGCACTCCGTTGGACGAGGCATAGCCTAGGGAACCTCTGTGTCAGTTTTTGTTGTAAAGGCAACAACCAACTCGGAAAAATGGGCTCCTTGCACAACGGCTTGGAGCAAGGAAAGGAACAAACAACAGACGTCTGGCATTTTATAGCTGCCAACAAAGGGCATTGTTACGTAATTCAAATTATGCAGGGATTCACTTCACCTGGGTAGTGGGGACTCGTTATGTAATCATTCACTTCACCTACTCTAATATGATTACTGAGGCGTTCAAATAGAAATACCTTTTAAGATTGGGTCTGAAAAAAATATTCCAACTTTATGAGCAATAGTGTAGTAGGGATATCGGATTTTTATGCGGTTTTCAGCTCTACATGATGGAAATTGAATAGTTTTACATAAACATAGCGTGGAGATTATTTTTTTAAATTAGCATAAATTGTTATTATTGGGTGGCAAACACGCCCTACTCTTCTGACGGCATACTCTAACCCCGTTGGTGCTAACTTCACATGTTTTTCCTTAAAAATGACCGGAAAGGATGAAAAAACGATTACCTGGAAGGTTTTTACAAAAGCTTTTGGCATTTTAGCGCAACGCGGGGGGGGGGGGGGTTCACTAGGGGACCCCCCCCCCCCGACAAGGGTTAAAGTCTATAGAGAGGCAAAACCTTTTCTACTGAAAAGTGCACATTGAAGCATCATAATGAGGGCACATGTGGTGCAGTGGATACAACGATGGACTCATAACCCAAAGGTCCTGGGTTCGAGTCCTGCTGAGCCAAATGTCTTGTGCACTTGGGCAAGGCACTTTACCTCGCTTGCTTCTCTCCACCCAGGTGCAAAGGGAAGCTGTTAGGAATATAGTCATATGAGCGCCGCCCAAAGGTATCAAAGGTATGCGTATGCTTGGGCATTTGTAGGGCCAGCTGACATTTATCCTAGTGACACCGGAATAAATGTAAAGCGCTTTGATACTTGTGAAATGTGCTATATAAATGTCGGCATTTAAGTACAATGTTCGAAAGAATTAAGCTATTATCCTCTATTCTTCTCAATAGATTGATTTCCAAACAATTCTCTTTTGAAACAAATCCAACAGTTGGTTTCCATAAGCAAATCAACTAAAATTGATTAGGAGTACAAAAGATCTCCCTCATTTAAGAATGTGTTTTTTTATATCCTTTGCAATAGCATCAAAAATTACTCCCATCCACCCTATTGAAACGTCTCAAGGTGAGTCGATATATTCTTGACTCCCTGAACACTGTTGGCAATCAATACTACCCTATTCACCATTACACACATCAGTGCCTCTTCAAGTCTCTTTCGCCTTTTATCTAACCCTATTCACCATTACCACATCAGTGCCCCTATCAAGTCTTCTGCCTTTATCTACCGTATTCACCATTACACATCAGTGCCTCTCTAAGTCGTCTGCCTTTATCCACCCTATATCACTATTACACACATCATGCCTCTATAAAGTCCTTCTGCCTTTACTACCTATTCACATTAACAACACATCAATGCCTCTATCAAGTCTCTGTTCTGCCTTATCTACTACCCTATTCACCATTACAAATCACCATTACACAACAGTGCCTCTATCAGTCTTCTGCCTTTATCTACCCATTCACCATTAACCTCAGTGCCTCTAATCAAGTTTTCTGCCTTTATCTACCCTATTCCCCATTACACATCAATGCCTCTATCAAGTCTCGTGGCCTTTATCTACCCTATTCACCTTTACACACATCAGTGCCTATCAAGAGTCTTCCTGGCAATGCCCTTTATCTACCACCCTACTTCACCATTACAACACACATCAGTGCATCTATCAGTCTTCTGCTGTATCTAACCCTATTCCAAACCATTACATACCCACTCAGTGCCTCTATCAAGTCTTCTTCTGCCTTTAATCTACCCTATTCATCATTACCCACATCATAGGCCTCTATCAAGTCGTCTCTTTATCTACCCTATTCACCATTACACAACATCAGTGCCTCTATCAATCGCTGTCTGCCTTTATCCTACCCTATGCACCATTACACATCATGCCTCTATCACGTCTTCTGCCTTATCTACCCTATTCACCATCTACACACAACATCAGGGCCCTTTCAAGTCTTCCTGCCGTTATCTACCTACCCTATTCACAATTACAACACACTCCGTGCCTCTATCAAGTCTTCTGCCTTTATCTACCCTATTCACCATTACACATCACTGCCTCTATATCAAAGAGTCTTCTGCCTTTATATACCCTATTCACCATTACACACATCAGTGCCTCTATCAAGTCTTCTGCTGCTTTATCTACCCTATTCACCATTACACATCACTGTGCCTCTATCACAGTCTTCTGCCTTTTCTTACCCTAGTCAAACCCATTACACCCATCATCCTCTATCAGTCTTCTCTGCCTTTATCTACCCTATTCACCATTACACACATCATTGCCTCTATCAATCTTCTGCCTTTATTATCTAACCCTATTCACCATTCATACAAACATCAGTCCTCTATCAAGTTCTTCTCTGCCTTTATCTACCCTATTCACCCTTACACATCAGTGCCTCTATCAAGTCCTTCTGCCTTTACCCTATTCACCATTACACCCATCAGTGCCTCTATCAAGTCTTCTGCTTTTCTACCCTTTCCACCATTACACACATCAGTGCCTCTATCAGTCTTCTTTCTGCCTTTATCTAATACCCTATTCAACCATTACACATCAAGTGCTCTATCAAGTCTTCGGCCTTTATCTAACCCTATTCAACCAGTACACACCTCATTACCTTTCTATCAAGTCTTCTGCCTTTATCTACCCTATTCACCATTACACACATCAAGTGCCTCTATCAAGTCTTCTGCCTTTATATACCCTATTCACCATTACACACATCAGGGGGCCATTTTTTTGGTCACGTTTGTGACAAAAATGGGAAAATTTTGATTTCAACCCAGTGCTGTTTTGGTGGCCAATATAACCAATCTGTTATTACTTTATGTATAATGAATAACCTTTAGATCAGAATCCCTTTCAGCCAGTTTATTTATTTTGTCATTAGGGGCAAATAAAGCTCGGTCGACGTGTTTGTGACCTCAGACAAAAAGGGGTTTTTAAATTCCAACTTCAACAGCAAAATCTGTGAATTATTTTAAGGTACTCACTTCTTATATTATTTCAGAAAGGCATTGGTACTTTTGTCATTACGACATGTTGGTAATTAAAGTAACAAGCAAACTTTATTGGTTAATTAAACAAATTTTATATCACTCTACAGTCCGGTCACGTGTGTGACAATTGGTGTTTTAATTAAAAAAAAAAAACAATTTCTTATAACACAAACTGGTGACCATTGTTTACTGTGCACAAAAATGAAGTGTAAAAATCTTTGTTTATTCCACATGCTCAATATATTTCAAGCACTTTTTCAGTACAATGTCATTAGTAAGAACTTGAAAAGACAATGCTACTCCTAGTATGCAGATTTCCTGTGTTGAAAAAGTGCAAGTCTGCGAAATTTGACAACTTCACCCCAAACTCGTCAAAAGACACCTGGAAATCAAGTTTAAACTAGTCTTATTAAAATTAATTGCTGTGTTTCTTGTTTAAATGATCATATTCATATTTTATTAACTGATAATAAAAGATAATACTACTCCTACCTTCTTCAATATGACCAAAATTTTTGTCCCTAAATCTAAAATGGTGAGTGCCGGGGTTGCCGGTCACGTGTGTGACAGTAATAGCACATCATAACCTTTTGAAAAGGATAAATAATCAATCCATTTTATTTTGTATAGCAAGGGACATATACCACTGCTTTTGGACAATGAAATAAGAACATTACTGAGACAGTGTTTTTCTAGTAATAAAAACTTTGGCTTTGGTCTTTTTGGTTCACGTTTGTGAACAAAGCCAAATTCAATTACCTTCTTTGTTAATTACGTGTCTATTTCCTAGATCCTATAAATTTGTATTTTTCAACATAATTTTTGAAATTAAAGTACACGTAATACTTTAGCAGT